>OMLM01015864.1:0-24823 GCA_900302695.1 Helostoma temminkii | reverse complement strand
CACAATTTTAATCAAATTGATTACTTTAGTTATTTTCAGTTTGTGGAATAAAAGCCATTTCTTACCACCACTGATGCTTCTTGTTGCGAAAGCAGCGTTGTTTCTAATTTTGCTGGCATACATCTTCTTGTTTCAGTCCATGGAAACCATTTCGTAACTTTTTCAACTTTTTTAACAACACAAACTCGTGGTGCTAGTTCTGGGCTGGTGCCAGATGTGGTTCAGAGCTGGTTTAACTTGGAAACGGTCTAAAAAACAGTTGGTTTTTCCACGGCCCAGAGAGCCACTGTAAAGCCATGTCAATACGTTACTGCATGCATCTCCAGCTTCACAGCCCCACAAACACTAAGCACAACATCAAGCAACAAAAATTATTGTATCCACAAAAAAACACTATTCAAAGACAGAGGATTAAAGACAGAAAATACAAATGTGTCCCTCAAAAATTAAATCACTGAGTCATGAGAAGAGAAAAAATTAGGTGTGAATGAGGGTGATGACAGGAAATTAAGTGAAAGTGACAAAGGATTAAGTGAACTCAGGATTATGCTAAGTGGATAACATCTGGAGACAACTGTTAAAGTGTCATTAGGACTTCACATCAAGACAAAGGCCATCTAACATCTGAGGTGTGTTGACATCTGAGTGTAAGAAAGAAGCTTGAGGTCATGATATCCAGAGGTGTGCAAGCCACACAGAGGAAGCTGAAATCCACTCACCACCACAAGGTAATCCAAATAATGAAAGGGTGTGAAGTGTAATCCTCCTGTTTGTTCTTTCTTTATTTCACTTTGACCAGAAGAGCAACACATTAACCTCCTGGTTTACGTGAGGACCACAAAACGACCACACAAAGCTAATATGACTGGCACCAATAGTTTCCCCTGTTCGCACCTTGAGCTGTGAGGCAGGTGTGACACAGTCAGTCTGAGCTTTAGAGTGAAGTCTGATTATAACACAGCACGTGAGAACCTCCTGATTAGTGTAATGATCCTGTACAGACCTGTTTTACAGAGGTATTGAGTCAGATGCATGATCACTTTGGAGGAGGCACCATCGAATTGACTGTACATATTTAGCCCCACATCGCTTATATAAGTAGAGTGGAGAAGAAACATAATAGAAACACATCACAATACAACTAAACATTATCGGTTTACATGATATATTTTGTTTTTCTTTCTTTTTCCACATGTAATTGACAGCGCCTGTGACTCCATATCTGTAAAATCTAGCCCCAAGTTGTTGCCATACTTTGTGTAATTATGTAATTCAGTCAGAATCTAACTTTTTTTCCAAGCAATCTGAGAAAAAAAATCATGTTTTTATGTCGGCTCTGATCCTCTTTACTACATAAAGCACTTTTGGGATTTTTGCTGAATACAAAAACCAGTTTCACAATCACAAAACTTTCAGATGAGATATTGTGAGATTGTGAGTCCACAGGACATAATTTTGAAGATTAAGAATATTATAATTTTTCACATCTAGAATAAACTACCAGAAGACATGAGAGCAGACACTACTGTTTCCATATTTAAAACATTAGTTTTCTTAGCTACATGACTGATCTGTGTCAGTTTCACTCATGTGGTTTCACTTTTTGTTAATTGTTACATGGTCTTTGGTTCTGGGACACTGTGCTCTGTAATATCCCCTTTTTAATTTTTCCTAATCTGATTTGAGGGTCTAAGGACGGAGGGCTGTGGAGTAGACTGAGTAAACTGTAGTGTTTGAGTTGGTTTGATTTGACAAAACTGATCAATTCACTTCAGTTTATTTATACATCGCGATTTTACCTTTAATGTGTTTGTGAAGCACTTTTAAATGCATGAAAAGTACTTAATAACTAAAAGCTTCAAATAAATAATTTGCTTCCTCTTTACTTCCTCTTTTTTGAAACTACAGCATCTTGATTTATCTGTGTTTTCATGGTTTGGTCACAATTTGCGGTGCTAAATGTGAGAATGCACACAGTCTTGCTTCCTGATCTTTTCTTTTTTCTTTTTAATGTCACAGTAAAATGATAAATAAGACCCAAAAAAGAAAAGGAAAGAAGAAAATATTTCAGTCTTTCAGTTGGTGAACAAAGTGGATGATATAAAGGCTGAAATCGAAAATATTTTATGTCGGCATTAATGTAATATCCAGTATTCGTGTCTTGGCCTCAAACCAAGCAGCACTAACAGTTCAAACAGCTAATAAGGGAACCAACAGATGGGGAGACGTTTGCATTCCCGAACAGTTGGAGCGAACAAGACACCAGGTGCTTTGCTTTGATTTCTACATGTTCTCTTGGTCATTTGGAGGCATGGCATCCCGAGGAGGACAAAGGGCCAAGGCCAAATATCTTGGCATTGTAGGGACAACAGCTGGGAGGAACAAACCAGGAAGTCGCTCCACTTCATTAAAGACCCAGCAGGAGAGCAGCAGAGCTTTTCTGGCTCTCCTCCCACTCTCACCATCACTCCCCTCCCTCCTGTCTGTCGCTGTAAACACACATACACACCTTCCCTCATCAGTTTCCAGCAGCATTAAAAGAAAATAGCAATTCATCCTGACATTCGATTAGTAAACACACTTGTTTCCATGTGTTTTCCCCAGATTTAAAACCAGAGTCTGTTTTTGAATATTTAGGAATATTTTGTTCACTGTTGACCTTTTTTTTCATCTTCCCTTTTTATTTCTCTTTCTTTATTTGTTGTGATGGTGTGGTTCTTTTCTTCTCCTTCTGAACAGAGCAGCAGAGCGGAACAGCTGTAATGAGGCAAAACACTTTCACCCTGAGATTAATAAGATTTTCTGAATCTTTAATCTTGAAATTTATATTGTCAAATGTTCCATGTCTTAGCGTTCCATGCCCCACATCTACTTCTCGATGTGTGTTTGTCTGTGGAATCTCACTTTTTGCTACAGTCTCTCTTCTGACTTGTTTCCTATGACCCTGCTTCAAACTCAGCCGCGCACACATCCTGCCCTTTTGCCATCGCTACCTCATCAATACTAGATGGTCACTTCATGATTTGCTCATTCAGTAAGTGACGGACAGATCGCCCCTCAGCACCACAAAAGAAAACACCTGTTAGAATCTGCCTAATCCTGGCCAGCGGCTCTGTTATTGGGGCCTTTTGAGGCTCCGTTTAATCCTCACAAGGGCACCAGGCCAAGGCCAGGGCAGATTTGACCCCGACCATCCGTCCATGCACACACACCTCAGAGTCTGCGCCTTAATCTGTGGATTCTGCAAAACTCTGCACCCAGCACCTTCCCCCTCAGCGAAAACCTAATCTCCCTGCATCCCCTACAGATCTACTTGTTGACCCGGCCTAGCCCAGTCCAGCCTAACCCATCACACACTTAACCCCCCTCCTCCACCACCTCCTTTCTCTTCCCCAGTGGAGCTCAAACCCCATTGATTTGTTGATTTCTCTTCTTTTGTCTGCGGCCGACCGAGTGTTAACGAGACATCCAGGGTCCAGGGCCCAGTGCCAGGACTTTTGGCATGGGAGATTAAGGTCCTGATCTGGGCATCTGTCACTGCCTGGTCCCTCTTCCCCCTTGTGACTCTGGGGAAGACCTTGCCTTGAATTATTGTTTTAAAAGTGCTGTCAAGCTGTAAACTGATGGAAGATCCAGACAATAATGTATGTTTTATTTACATTATTACTAGTACTGGTAATAGCAATAATAACTGATGACCAGTGGTTATTTGTGCTCATTTATTTTTCTTTGTGTTCACTTATTTGTATAGTTATTTATTATTTATCTATCACATTTGTATTGTGACAATATTTAATGAATTAACAGAAGCTAAACATCTTGATAAAACTTGTTAACTGCCCAAATAACATACCAGACATACTGTGTCTCCATCTAGTGGTGACAATCTGACTCGCAAGCCGTAGTGACCTTTGACCTTTTCCCATTTTAATGCATCCACTACAAACCATGTCACAGTCACGTCACAACAAGCAGTTGCACGATTTATAACTAATTTGTACTAAAAAGGAAAAACAAGAAGAAATAGCTGATTACATAATGTTTGAAACTTATCAATAATATTTTGTTTAGGTAAACATTGTTGTAGTAGAAGTGTTTCAGATAATTTTGTTATATAAACTATTTGAAATAATGAGCTATACAATATCTTAAATTGCATCCTGGACTATGAACTCACAGATATATTTATGACTTATGATGCCATCTGGTGGTTTTGGCATGAAGTTTGCTTTTTGTTTGTTTTTCTAAATAACAAAACATTTAAAACAACAGCAGTATACTGCACACCAATGATGAGAAAAAAAGTTTTAATCTGTAAGACTTTATTGAATAAGGCACATTATATAATAATAATTTTTTTGATAATAGTAGCGAGACCTTCTCACAATCAACTCAAAGTGCATCACAGCAATTACTGTGTAGCCCAAAGTGGCACTGCACTAACAAGAAGTGATCCAAGTGTTGGACAAACACAGTACCTTCAGCAGAACCACTCCACCCTTCTTAACTTTGTCCTATCCAACAACTCAAAATACAATTAGACAATGTGAGTTATTCACTGTAAAAGTTGCATCTTTTTGACACATGATTACATTTATATTTCAAATAGTAAACAAAATATTTATAGTAATACTACAATATACATTTGACAATTTATTTTAAACAATTTTTAATTATTCCTTATTTTACATTAAACATTTATAAAAATAAATTTATTAAGATAGATCAATAACAATTAATGAAGTATTATTTATGTAATGTGCGTAACCAGAGTTGCATTCCAACGTTGCTCAATGTAAACTTCAAGGTGAGCAGCAGCGACACATTTCGACAGTCTAATTGGAGATGAGCCTGTCACAAGGCAGCAGCGGGCTGACACCAACCTTCTGGGCACATTGGTTCTGTAGGGATTAAATGCAAAATGAAGTTTAAAAGTCAGATTAATCTGAAATGTTGAAAATCTGCTGTTATTACCCTGCTTATTTTCATTATTTCTGTGTTACCTGAAGACACTGATAGCACTCTCGTGTCTATAGGGTATATGGGTCTACAGCTAGCTTGGCTGTTGTTTGAGCTGTTTAATAAGCAAAAGAAAAAAATGGCGCAAAACAACAGGTTGTGGTTTATTGAGGTTTGTGCAGAAGATGATCTCTTGCTGAGGTGTCACTACTTAAATTCTTGTTGTTTTTTGTTATTTGACAACTGAGACATATCTTCTCTGGTTTAATTACTGAACTGCAGAGGTTTATAGGTGCTGGTATGTGAATTTTGTTACCTTTAGGCAGAGTTAGGCCAGTTGTTTCCACTTAGCATTAAGCTATAGCATCATATTTAGGCCTACCCCTCGGTTTTGCAGACTTTTTTTTTACTGCTCGTCAGATACCAACTCTGTTATTTTCTTTTTGTAACAACTACTGATAAGTGATTTCGTAAACGAAAAGTGCTTTTGTGCTTAGTGCAACTTGCTGTTTAGCGGCAGACAAACACAAACAAATGCCTATAGTCCACACAACGGAGATTACCACAGTTGACATCAGCATCTTGGAAGCTGTAAACACCACAATACATTACCTACGGTAGAGTGTTCTCAGATTCTGGCCACTTAGTTACATATTTCTTTTATTTTACGGTTCTTACCATGTGGTTGACCACATTCATGTGGTACGGGATCCCGCCCATCTCCTCACACTTCTTCATGTGCATCCTCTCTGGATCTCCAGCAGCCAAAACAGGAATGTCAGGGTTAGCCTAAAACAACAGAATAAAGTTCACAGCAAGGAATTGTGTGACCTACTTTCTAAAAACTTAGATACATTTCAGATCGTTGCAATTCTGCAGAGAGCTGCACATAAGTGCGGTTAATAGTAATTACTATTGTGCATGAATGTAAATGCAGCCAGAGTATTAGAAGAAGAATGAGAAGAGGCAGTGCTTATGAAGAGCTAAGAAAACCAACAGAGTTCGGTCTGACATGCCGACAAGATAGTTGTAGTTCACCTTCTAGATTAAATGCACATATGCTGACAAAAGTAAACACCAACACAGAGCAGCTATCCTTAGCTCAATTATTAAAAATCAGAATATTTTCATAAAACACCCATTTCAGTTTTGGATTTTTTTATAATGAAAATGCATTTTCTAAAAACACGTTTTCGCTCAACCATTGTAGGTTGAACATAGGCTGAAAAGTAGCAATTTCATCAATACATAGTTGGATCTACAACTCAATCAATTGTGCAAAGTGTGAAGGAAACATCAACATTGCGTCAGCTGGGTTTACTCACAGGATCCAGCCCTCTATGGATGCTCAGCAGGTCCGACATCCTGTCACTGAACCCAGGAGCAAAGTTCTCTGGGTTGATAGCCACAAAACACTGACCCTGAAAACACCAAACATGTAGTGACAACACTGCAGTGAGTAAAAACTGTGATGTAATACAGTTTACATCGAACCCGCCGATTGTGCTTATCTGTTAGATAACAGGCTGTCAAAAGAGTGTGTTTCAACTGTAACACTTGGCTCTCAACATGTCCCCAAAACAACTTCTGGTTTATTTTACTCTTGGTTCCTCCCAGTCTGGCTCTGAAAATCATCACTACATTTTAAAACAAGTTATGATACCAACAGCTTAGTGACGTTGAACTACTCCTACTTATTGTTATGTTTGTCATAGCTATTCTGTACAGCTCAACTATCCCATGCAATATTATGTACACTGCATCTGCTATATATATATATATATACTTATATTCATACCTACTAGCATCTCATTTGTCCTGTATCTCTCATCTTTAAAATTATTTTGGTGACAGTAGTTTTGGATGATTGTCCCGACTTTTCTGCTGATAGTTCTTGTCTTTGTTGTGGATCAATAAAGTATTATTTCATTTTATCTTTAATGGGTACAGAGATAAGATAACTAACTTTGTATCTTTGAAAGTTAGTAAAACACAACACAAGCCAAAACCAAGCAAACAGGCAAACATACCAGGTCAGCAACACGGTTTGTTTCCTTCCATGTGCGGATATTTTTACTGTAGTGGGAACCAGCCAAGATGCCACAGAACACCTCCACCATCATCCCCAGGCCGTAGCCTTTGTACCCTCCTGAATGGAGACATGATGTGATGTAAGTTAACCTTAAAAACATCTACTCAGTTTACTCACAATCAGGAATATCAGTTCTCCAAGTGATGCATGATTCCCAGTTAGTGACTGATGTCACTTCTGTCTGCAACTGTCACCTGAATAATCACCATTTCACTAAAAACTATGGAAATTATGGACATTTGTGAACACTTGCACTTGGTTTGGTAATTAAGCCAATTGCAAAGATTAAGGGGAAAATATTTTCCAGTAAGACGCCCTAAAAATACTGTAATCTGACAGTGATGTTAATTATATTAATTATAAGGATCTGTCTCTGCAGAGAGTTGGAAAGGAGGATTATTTAAACACAAAGACTAAATGTGTGCAGGTTTCTGACCTGTGGCTTCACTACCACCAATAGGCACAAGCCCCCCCCCACTCAGGACTCTTTTGGGGTCTGTTGTCATCTGTCCTCGAGCATCACAACCCCACCCCTCAGGGATGGGGTCTCCACGCCGATCATGGAGCTCCACCTGTGCAAGTTAAGTAAGCAGAGTTTTCTAAATGGTTAGAAAGTGATACAACAAAATACATCACACAGACGCTGCGCCTGTGTCTACATCGAAGGTGTAGCGTGACTCTCTGCTAATTCTGCTAATGCAACTAATTTTACAAAAAGCTGATGGAGCAGGTACATGAAAATCTCTGTCTGGGGCTGTGGAGTGCCCCTTTATTGGAATTTTATTTTGACGGGGTCAGTAATGTGATAAGTCCAACATTACCTTTCCAATTGCTACTGCTGATGTGGCCATGTCCAGAACAAAGCTGTCTCCATCTTTAGCAGGAGCTGCCAGGCTGATGGGGTTGGTGCCCAACGTGCACTACAACACAACAGCACAACTTCATTACAATGGAAGGCAAATTATTTGATGTTTTCACCAAACTACTGTACATTTTTTGCACAACGACCACATACATTACATGCACATGTTGGATAAGTAGCAGAACTGAATTTAGACTATAAATAATATTTTTACCTCTTTACCACGTGTGGGAACAACCAATGGGGACGTGTTGGTAAATGACATGCCCTGTAGGGGGAGATTGTTTTAAGACACAGAATAAGAAATTGTACAAACAGCACATTTACCACAAAATAACGAACACTTGGTTTAAATTGTTTAACAACAACAAATGTTTAACATTTTTGAACTGAACATGAAAAAAAGAATCATTTATTGGATTAGATTAGACTACTTTCATCCCATTTTCATCTAGTTTTAATGTGGTGATCATTCAAATAGACAAACGTTTCACTCACGATCATGTTTTCTTTCAGAGCTTGCATTGCATAATATCCAGCGATACCGTAGTGGTTGGAATCTGTGGAAGAAAAAGTTCCATTAAAGTGTCATGGTTGAAAATCTGTGGTTATCTGAGAGAATAAATAAGAACAGTACAACCTCCAGTCAAACACAGTAAGTGTTTCATCATTACACTCAACTAATCATTAAAGAGGGAATATGATCCTTTATGAACGCTGGACATTAAATTTCTATCAATTACAGACATGTGCAGTATCTGAAACCTGACCATGTTAATGTGAGATATCAAACTACAAGAAATGAACATGAAAAATGTGTTTTTACAGGTTTATTACAGGTGAACATCAGCTGAATCACATACTGCGAAATGTCTATAATTACATCGACTACATAAAGATGTCAACAAAACCAAAGTCCTTACTGCGTGCGACCACCCAGCCGATGCCTGCTTCTTTGGCCTTCTTTATAGCCAGGTTCATGCAGAAGTTTCCCACTACAGGACCCAGGAGGTTCTTTCCATCCACCAGAGCCGTGGCCGCGCCCTCCTTCTCGACCACTGGCTCGCCGTTCTTCTCACAGATGCCTGTCTGGATGTCCTTTACGTACATGTCTGTTAAAAATACAGTATTGAAGACACGCAACATGCTGAAATTTAAGTCAAGTGAGCAGAAAGTGAAGATAAATATTTCCATACTCTTTAAATTCTACAGTATCTAATTAATTTTAGCCACTTTTAAATTAAACGTGCAGGTAGTGAGAACCTTCCAGGACGCCCACTGACCCATCCTGTTGAGTCCGTGGCTGTAGTGGCCCCTGTGGTCTCCCTCCACCAGCACCTCCGCCAAGCTGCGAGCATGGTGCGGCTTGGCGCCCACGGCTGTCAGACACCTCTCGATGAAGCTCTGCACCTCCACCTGGCTAATCAGACATCTGCAGAGGAACATTGTGAAACTGAAGTGCAGTTCAGTGCAGGTGTTTTATTAATTATCTGTGTAACAGAACTGACATTCAGCCACATTGTTTTCATTCAAAGATGACTTGTGCTTATTGAGTGTTATAGACTGCTCTGCTTTTAACCCTAAACAGACTGAGGCAACTCAATCAGCTACGTCAACACAATCGTTTTTTACTGGTGCTTTTCTCACACAAACACATCTGACTCTCTGCCCTTTGGCCCAAAATGCAAAGATAAACAAAGCCAACAATTACGTCCCACACTTAAGTACTACACTTGTTTTCTTAACCCTTTGTTGGCCAATATTGTGTAGAATGAACAATTCTGTGCTAATCCAAAGTCTGAAGTCCACCTTCACAACAGCGGTTGCACAACCTGTGGCCATATAGACGATACAGATCACAGCAGTAAACATCTGCAGGTAACGTTAAGTTGTTGGTTCAGCAGAAATATTCTGATAAGCACGAATGTGAATGAAAAAAACATCAACATTTCTATTGACTTTCCACGATGATGCTGAGTTGAGTGAATAGTGTGAACTGGACGACACACAGCAGTTGTTTTAGAACAGAAAAAGGGAGAAGAAATTATAAGAAAACTCATTATGTTCTAGTTCCCGTCTTTCTTCACCTTTGTCCTCTACAACTTCTGATTTGTGTATTTTGTCCAGGTGTGATTCACGTCGTGTGACTTGGTTTTATTTAGCATCTCAGTGAGTTAAGCCTGGGCTCGAGCTTCTGGCCAGATGCTTGGTGTGGACTGTTAGAGACTACTACTCATCCTCTGGGACGATCTCCTTCTGACAATGTTAATACCGATTGCAGTCTTGCTTTCTTAATTCAGAAAATTCTGTGAGTTCTCATTCACAGAAATCTCAATATTATACGTTCATTATTGAATGATTTTTTGGAAACACAAGTTCATCCATGCAAACTTCTAGTGGATCTGGACTCCTTCATGGTCAAATGTTAGTTTCTCTCCACTTTAACATCAACACTAAACACGACTTTTGAACTTTACCCTAGTTTCCATTTTACTGCGCGCACCCATCCTGGCGTGGATGCACATAAGGCACAACAAGGTCACCTGGGGCTGGACCTAAAGCACACATCAACCCTGATGAAATAAACCCTAGAGTCCAGGTTGTGTCTGTAGCAGCTGAGGAGGTCCCAAAGGAAACATAACATGTCGTTTCTCATGTTGGAAAAAGGAAAAGACTTGAAGATTTGATGAACAGACTGTGCACATTGTTATTACTGCTTGATGTGTTTGAACTTTTTTATTGTTTAGTGTTAACGTACAGTGATCTGACTGCTTAAATAAAGTAAACTCATCGGGATCGAGATTAAATATGACTGTGACAGTGGGAGGAATATAAGAAAGTACATAAAGAGCCTAGATGAGGCATGTAACAGTCGTGTGTCAGTCCCTCTTTGCAAACTGCACGCTCAGTTGTTAATACACACATGTAGAATTAATGAACAGACAGCGCGCTAAAGTAAAGGTCCAAAACCTGTTAATTATTTCAAACTAATTTCATTACTTTGCTTTTGCAGCACTAGTTGCTGACATCCACACACTGCATAAGTAAAAAGTGACAACTAATTCAGTTGAATTAAATCAAATCCCCAAACTGAGAATTTCTGTGTAGCTTCAACAGAAACAGAAGTAATACAGTTACCAAACTGCAGTGAGATTACATGGTGGAGAGGAAAAAAACTACAGTACAACTACCTAAAACTGTAAAAGTACAAGTCTATGAGAATTATTTATAGCATCAAGAAAGTGTGTATGATCAAATAGCATCTGTGTTAATTCACTGTATCATCCAAAGCTTTCCCAGGTGGAGACACCAGGTCCTTACCTGCTCATGCTGCTGGTCCTTCAGGTCTCTGCTGGGTCTCTGTGATGCTGATGAGCTGCTGATGGTGTCTGTGATCAGCGGTGACTCCACCAGCTTGTTTTATCATCCCAGCAGGGTCTGGAAACGCCCAGACATAGTTAGGTAGTTAGTTACCAAGTCCTCCAGGTAACCTGTCAATGTAGGCGGGCTGGAGGAGAGGCTGTGGATTATCAGACCTCTGGTGTGGAGAGGTGGAGGCTCCCACGAGTTTTGTAGCTGTTTGTCCTGAAATGTAGATTAGTCACACGTTATATAAAAAGATAATTAGCCCTGACTATTAATTGTGTAAAGTGCTGTAGGTTTTTTTTTAGATTAAAGATATATAAGTATGGCTCTAGGCTTATTGCAAGGTTGATCTATTACTGGTATAGCGTTATCAAATACATAACAATGTTTGTGTATTTGTTTGTTTGTTTATTTAGTCACTGTAAAAATATAAGTCAAATCAAATCTATATCATCATTTACTTTATGTGGAGTAAGTTAGCTGGGTAACATACAGGCAATGCTATGGAAAAGGCTAACGTTAGCATTAGCTTGCTAAGATTAGCATCAGTTTCTTTCATATCATAAATTAATAAGTACGTTATCTTCTGTTTCTTTAAATGTCTTTCAAAAGCTAACGTTAGCGTTCGCTTGCTAACATCATTAGCTTATGTCATATCACAAATAAATATGGAGCTTCTGTTAGGAAGAAGCTGTTTACTTCTTCCATATAGCAAGCTAACAAAGCTAATGTTACCTTAAAAGAAGCTAATGTTAGCCCTGAGCTGCTCCTTGTTTTAGAACATGCAGTTAATTTATTTATTTTACTTTTCTGACAAGCAGATGTAAATCATAAATCTTACCATATTTTCACTATGAGAAACTATGTTAATGAAATGATATTTTACAGTACATATTTTTTACTGTATATATAAAACCAGACTTAAACTACTATTAGTCAAATCCCTGGGCTTCATCAGGAATTATCAAACCGAACCATGAAAATTCAGAGGACTTTATTTCAGTGTTTAGCTGTTCAGTATATAATTTATTAGAATTTTAGATGGTTAAACGGTAGTTCTGTCATTCCCAGTCAATTTTGAATGAAGTTGTGGAAGTGCTGTGGAAAATGCTTTTTAAAACTGATTCTAATAAAATCATTTAAGATGATGTGCAACCACAAGGCTGAAGACCCAGGAGTGAGAGAGGGCCAGATGAGTACCAGCACACACATCAAACAGGTACATATCAGGGTGGTAATGGCTTTGTTTGTTACTATAAAAGGGCTGTGACAGTAATATGGTAAAGAGAAAACTGGATTATGTGGATAACAACGATATGTTTCTGAGGGGTTGGGAGGATAGATAAAGAGGTTAGGGGTTAGTTTAATTACCATTTTTTACAGCTTTTACGTACATGCTGATGACTGACACCAAAAATTGTCAGTCACTGAGGTGGGGGTTGACCTTTTCACAGGTTTGAGCAACAGCCATGCAAAGTTTCTGTGCACTTCCTAAGACCCTAAGACACTTTATGCAATCATTCATAAAAATGAATTCAGATTTTTCTCAGAGTATTAAGCTGCGTTTGAAGTTGGAGCCTTTCACCAGTTGGAAGCATAAGGCATAAGGCAAAGTACAATCATGTCTTTTTATTTATTTACTTGTAAAGCACTTTGTACTTAGTAAAAGTAGTTTATAATAGATAGATAAAATAAATAGATACATTTCGGTTGTACTCTTGAGCTGTTGGAAGTGTTTTCAGACAGCATGGTCTCTCTTTTTTTATAAGACACAAAGTAGACTGTGGGAGAAAACTCGACGGGTTATTGTGTGCAGATTGGTGACATTTGAAATACATTTATGAACACAGTGTGCCGGAAGTGAAGAGCACTTCGGTCTGTATGAGAACAACTGCAACAAGCCAAAACAATTTCCCTCTGGGATTAATAAAGTGTTTTGAATCTTGAATCTTGAATCTAGATGTGCTGTGACGCCCAGGAGCAATTTAGAGGTGTCAATCAAACTAAGGAACTTAGTAAACTTCATAAAGAAAACCATACACAATGTGCTGCTAATCCCACAGAGCTTGACATGGACTCTCTAAAACCTTTTTGATTATGGGTGTAGATTTGATGGGATTAGTGAAGTGAACAGGACTCGATGTGCTGTCACACCTGTGAGCAACCGAAGTCGTTATGTAACCTGATCTTATGTCTTCTGACTACGGGAGGAAACTGGAGTAGGCTTATGGTGGTTATGGATTATTATGTGTAGATTGACATTTTAAATACCTTTCATAAACAAAGTTCTCACAAAGTGGAGAGGACTGGACGAACTGTAACACCTGTAAACAAGTTAAACAAGAGTTGTCAAGCCCAACCTGTAAGTGTGTGTGGACTGTGGAGAATCCAGCAGAAACTCAAGGACTCAGTCGACCTCGAACCCTGAACCTTCTTGATGTGAAACAACAGCAAACTACTGACTAAAGACAGATAACCTAGATAACCTGAGCTGTGTTTTTAAATAGCCGCAGGCTGCATTGCACTGTTATCACTGTTCTGCTCTGATTTACTATTAAATTCCTGTTGCTCATCATTAGCAAACAACAAATTCTCTATGTGATATGTGATTAGTTCATCAGTTAAATTGTCTTCATCACTTGTTAATAGTGAAAAACAGGAATTCATGAATCATCTTTTATTAATTAGTTCCTTAAATCAGCATTAGTTAAACAATAGTTAGGTATATGAATTGTTCGTTTATTATTATTTTTCCATATATGGAACCGCTGTGTGTTTTTCTGTTTGTAAAGTAGAGTTAAAACTCAGAATACACTCGTACTCTCATTCCCATGTCACACATATTTTACTACTGATGTGTGTAACTTATTTTTGTGATTAGATTAGATTACACTTTATTGATCCCCAGAGGGGGAAATTCACATATCAGCAGCAGAACAAACATGACATCAAATGTTAAACAACAGAACAGAGTAATTTCTTCAATATATAGTACAAAAACACAGGATAGATCAATAGTGTAATAGTAACAATAATTACACATAATTCAGCAGGTGAGATACAGCAGATACAAAGTTTGTGAGTCCATGAGAGGCGACAGCAGCATTGAACTGACAGGAGGCTTTAAGCTGAGACATCAGGTGGATCAGTCTGCACTTCTCCAGGTCACTGGGTTTTTTTGAGAGAGATGGAGACTGAGAAGTCCAGTGGCAGCAGGACCTTGTTTTCTTGTTCATCTCCTCGGTTCCTGGTGGATTTCACATCTCTCTCCCGGGATCAGGCCTAACTATGTTTTGCATATGTAATAGCGTCTAGCTAATAGCATGCTAGCTGTTGCCATGTGTAAAAACAATGCTGTATCCATGGTAATGTGGATAAAAACAGGAGATCAGAAAGATCTTCTTCCCATCACCTCAGAAGAGCACACAACATGAGCTGAAGGAAGATGGGCCAACAGAAACTCAACAAAAGATATAAAAAAGGCTGCTTTGACAATGCCTGGCCACTAGGAGTCGCTGTATGATGTACAGCAACTACAAGTGGGCCCTCTTCTGAACGTGACCATGATCGTGTGCAGGCTGCATTTTACCTGTAACAAACTGCGTTTGGTCTTCGATCAGTGTCTTTATGCATAAGCCAAGGTGACGGCACCGATCAGGCTGTTTCTAGAGCTTGAAGTGTTTCCAGGAACACAGTGGCCTCAGCTGTGAAACAGTACAATGACCTGAAGCATGCAGCCAAGACAACACTGGAGTGGCTTCAGGACTGTATCTGACACGACACTGTGAATGTGACACAGCTTGACAGAAATGGGAATTCTGAAAAACCTGTTTTAATTTAGTGATTATGGGTTATTGTATACTAATCAATGGGATTTTAATTCAAAACTTCAACAAGCAGCAGACATGATACATGTCTTCATACGTTCATTTTCTTGATGTTGGCTTAAAAGTATCATAAACAGATTTTGTTCTTATTTTAATAAAGAATCTTATAAGTGAATAGAGTAGTGCTGATATTCATCACAGATTTATTACAGACACAGTTCACTGGAGTGATTCAACTAATGATTCATGGTCATGGAGGCATGATAAATACTACTTTTATTAAATGTTAATTAAATGTTCAAATAGGTGTTTATAACTTGTAAAGTGTTTACATTAGATTTTAATATTTTAAAGCTTTTTCCTATGTGTCTAATTTAATATAATTGGATGTTATTTTATCTTATTGTTTACAACCATTTATATTGTATTTTTATTATTATTTTTGTTACTTCCAGAAAAAGGCTGAATGGACAGAAGTCTGTTGTTTCCATGTGTCTTGACGTCCAAAGTCCAGCAGGCCACAAGGGGTCAGACCGCTCACTGAATATGTCAAAACACATCAGCATATCTGCTTTTTCTCCAGAGGGTCGTGGGAGTGCTGGATCCAGTCCTCGCTATTACTGGATGAAAGGCAGGGTACACCCTAAAAAGGCTGCCAGTCTATCACAGGCTGACACATAGAGACAGACCACCAATCGCATATGGGCATTTTAAAGGTCACCAGTTAACCTAACTTTGGACTGAAGGAGGAGGCGGGACTACCTACAGAAAACCCACACACACACAGAACATGCAAACTCAAACTAGGTTCTTGCAGCTGTGAGGCAACAGTGCAAACCACCACACCACCGTGCTGATAGAATAAGTATAGTATGAGACTGTATATGCACTCAGTAGACTGTATGCAACATGTTCACATGTTAGGAACACACCAGTACACCACAACATGACATAACTTCGTGCTCCGCTGCTGGATTTCTGAGACCACAGAAAGATAACGAGACACCGAAGCCTCGTTTTATCAGCTGCAAAATACCCGTCTTAACAGTTTGTACTTTAATAATACAGAGGGTTTTTTTGTGTCCTTCCTCTTTCCTCAGGCCTCAGTTACAGTGAACAGCTCCAAGACAGAGCAGGCCACTGCCGGCTTCTAGCCTGTAATTCTCCACGGCTCAGACATCTGTAAGCATTTCTCAGCGACCACAGGAGAAAAATAGAAAGTTGGAAGCAAGAGGCTGTGATTTGGGTGCATATAAATAAAGTTGCAAGCAAAGGAAAGGCTGCTAATATGATGGAGTCCAGAGGATGGGAGGTCAGGAGCAGGAGGACACCCAAATCAAAGACTAGACATGAGGAGCAGCAGGACAAATTAAGGCTCTAAAGGATTTTTTTGTTTTTTTTTTAACATCCAGATGTAGTTTTGAATTGCTCAAGGGCATCCCAGTGGTGTATTTCACATACATAAATAAACAAATATGGTTAATCCTTTGCTGTTACCACCTGTTTTTATCATTAGACACTGAGATGGTAAAAATGTAAGCTACTATAACTAATTACATCTTTGCTTCAAATCAGCCAATCCAAGTTAAATAATATAAATACTTAATAAGTGTACAGAGAACTTTCACTGGATTCTAATATGTTATTCTCCAGTTTAAAATGACATGCCACTCTGATTCCTGAAAGTGGATTGAGTGTAAATAAGCAGCCTCGTCCCACTGCAGGCCTCAGTTCCACTGCTGACGCTTCAGTAGTGGTCTGCCTGGGCGGCCCTGTCTTACAAGTGGAGGGCACGTTACACAGTTTCCTAAAATTGGATGTTCTGTATATAGCTGGTACAACAGCAGGCTCACAGCTGGGATGGAAACAGCCTCTCAGATCCGCCCCTGAATCAAACCTATGAAGTTCAAAATGATCACTTTAAAGTTGGGTGTAGGTGCAGCAGCAAAAACCACAAGAAGCTACACGAGACATGTCTTCATTCCCGTTTCAGCAGCTGAGAGGCGAAATGAAACAAAGGCTCTGATTGGTTTTTCAATGAAATACTGAATTAACAGTATCCGGTTTATTTAGCTCACTCACAAGAAGTTGGCCATAAAATGATGTAAAAATCAAAATAATACTTAAGACAATAAAACACTATTAAAATACACAAATACTGAGAAAAATAGAGTAATGTTGGAACAATAAAGTTTAAAAAACTGATACAAGACAAAAAATAAATGACTCTCAGCGGGAGGTGAATGTTGATTGTTCTTTGTAAAGTGGCGTTCAGACTTTGGCTCAACAGTCCTCTGTTCTCTTTCACCTCTTTCTACCCAGACTAGAGATAAATTCAGCTCTTATCCAATTCATTAGTGTCATCCATTCAACATAAATACAATAAATAACAACAAAAACGACCCAGAGTAGCTGCTCGCTCAGTTTCTCCACCTGTCCGAGTCCATTTGTTCCTTCTTCAGTCTTTGATTTACTTTTAGGTAAACCAATACTGACTTTACAATTAGTGACAATTCATGTTTTTTTCTGTGTGAAATGTCAGAACACTAATAAAAAATTGCTGTTTACAGAGCAACATAAAGGTTTTTATCTAACTTGTCCCAAAGTCTTTTGTTTTTTAACTGTCAGAAAATAGTAACACTTCTTATTTTAGTTTTGTATTTGCATAATATTTGATCCCAACATTTTGTACTGGTGCATCCCTAAGATGGCATTTAAGTAATATACAAACCCTTCTCACTAATTAGGATTCTTTTACTGTTGGGAAATGTGCAGTACAGGTCTTGACTTCCACAGTAAAAGGGAGCACTTCTTAAACACTGAGCTTTTTATGTGAGCTCCCATCTGTTGGACCAAACGTCCTCTCATGGCAGTTACTGCGAATGAGTTGAGACTGAACTTTTTTTTGGTTTGTTTTTTAAATAAATTTCTCTGCTTCACTTCCGACTACCAGCTGAACAGTTTCATGAAGTTTTGGAAGCCATCCTCTCCTAAGAAGTCGAAGGAACCCTGGGACGAACCCAAGTGGACGAGGAGGAGGACGAGCAGGACGATGGCCAGAAGAGGAATCAGCATGTTCCAGCCAGCTGCCAGAATGTTGTACCACTTGGCCTTGTCTGAGCACTCCTGAGCCAGCTGCAGGTTGCCTTGTGTCTTCTGATCTCTGGCCTACACACACATATATAAAGACAGATAATTATTAGCATCAACAGAGGTTGTAAAATTGTGACACGAAAACTGTCTCTGATGCAACTAAACATGGAGACAAAATGCACATAAAGACTAAACACCAGTGTAGAGGAGGAAGGCGAACACAGACACATCATAATGTTCAGTTTTGTTTTTGTTTACAGTTTGTTCATCTCGTCCCACAATTCCCAATTTATCCACAGAGAGGTCAGATTCAAAGTTGTGCAAGACCAGAGTGATATGAAAGCTCCGAGCTGCTCCTAAGTGCATGCTTATATTTTGGAACGGGTCAGGCTGAATCTTTCCCCAGCACTCTCTAATTTCCCATGAGTACTTGCCCATTAGGAAGATGCCAATTACGCCTTTTTTAACTCCCCAGACAAGCAGCCAGTCGCTGTCTTTAATTTGAGTTCTGAGCCAATACAAGGCCTGTGATTCAGAGCTGCTCCCCATCCAGACTTAAATAAAGGGTAAACACCATTTTGTGGTGGGATTTTCAGATAGCGTTTTATTCAGGTAGTGCTACAGTTCGAACAGTCCTGCTTTACACAATGGTACTGTCATCTGGCCAGTATTCAGTGGAAAACTTGCTTGTTGAGGTTTACATTCCCGTCTCCGCACAGCCCCATTCCTGTGGTAAAGACACTAACTTTCTGTGTGTGCCATTCGACAAGGGACAATAGCAGGTCTCTAAGATATCTGAATGATAAAGCTTTGCTTCATTTTACAATAAAGACTTTTATAACAGTGCTTTTGCGGATTGAACTCATCTATACGCCTCATGGCGTCAGAATAATTACCCAAAATCCAGCCGTTGCAAGTTAATCAGCTTTCTCAGAGAAGTAATTTCAAGGTCCTTTATGTTCTTTTCAGAACGTATAATGTGGTTTACGTGTGATTACTGCACATTGATTGTTTTAAAAGCCTAAAATAATCGTGTTCATGTTGTCGATTAAACACTTTTGAAATGTAACCTATCACTATCTTGTGGTTATTACATCGTCAACAGATTTCCAATTAACACATTTTGCCATAATGTAAAAATGAACCAATGTCTCATTTAATTAGCAGTGAACTGCTGCTTGTACATGTCTGTAAATCACATAACTGGTGATCATCCTCTCATCTCTGCTTGGACATTAGCATAAAACACAGCACTCTCTTCCTGTCCTCTCACCTTTGACACGTCTGTTCATTTTCTTGGATGTTGAGCACCATTCATGAAAATGGTTCAAACCCAACATACACAAAAAAATGGCACAAAGGTAGAAAAACCAGAGCTCAGGATCTCACCTTGATGGAGTAGATGAGAGCCATGAAGCCCAGGCAGCAGAAGTTAACATACAAGGTGTTGCAGAGCGACCAGACTAGATAGTCCCGGGGAGGATTCTTGCCAGCGTTGCCCATGTTCACCACGGTGGATCCAGCTGGCTTACGGGCAGACTTACAGTTGGTGAGCGGGGTGCAGTCAGAGGGGAAGTTGTACGAATGGTTGTCCATGGCTATGTTCAGTCAAGTGTTCTCAGCTGTGGGTGAATAGATGGCTGTGCGAACCAGCTAGCCTTCTAGATGCTGTGGAAAGTAGTGCCCCCCCCTTGTGAGAGGCTTATAAAGGCCCATGAAAAGGGAGGTGACAGGGAGGGGATGCATGGGCAGGGTCCTTTAATATACAGTAGGTCTGTCATTATGTGGTCAGGCCTGAGAGAGACTGAAATAGAGATACGGAAAGCTGGACAGACGAAAATCTGTATGAGAGAGAAGACAGAAAAAGATAGTAGTGGAAGAGCCGCATATAGTACCTTCCTAGGTACGCCATTTCTCTGCTTCCTTTGAACTCTGGTTGAGTTGGGTGGGGGATACTGTAGGGTACTGTAGAGGGCAGCAGATGGAAGGTTGTGCTGCTCAAAAGCACTAAAGATGCTGAACTGCTGTCGGCCAGAGGCCTTGAGGGACAGGTCACGTGGTCTCGCAGGGAACTGAGTGGGTGCAAAAAGGTCACATTTTACAACACGCATTAACATTACAGGACATTAACATTACATGGAATTACCATTACATTACATTAACATTACACGACTAAAACAATTCGATGAAATAGTACATTAATAGAATCTAGGACAAAGGTATTTATCCATTTATCAAGCAAAAACTTTTGGATTTTGGAATTGGATTTGGGTTTTGAACTCTAGGTCAAAAAAGGCAACAACTGGGGAACCATTCAGGTAAAAACTGGTAATGAAAACAATCATTAGCTGTACTTTAGTTAGCATTTTTAGCTTTAGCTATTAGTTTCAAAACAGGGCAGAATCTCTGTGGCAAAATCAACGTGCCAGAAAACAAGGTTGAAATCAGTTTTATTGTACTAAAGTTTCTCTTTTCACAGGGCAGGACAAACTCTGCAGCTTTTTATATTTTAAGCATTTTAATTGACTGTTACTCACATTGGAGTTTCCAAATACAACCACAGCCTGCCGTTAAAGGCCGGAGCAGAAGTGCTGTGTTTAGTGCCTTGTGAAAAAAACAGCAGGCATTACTCTTTTTTATTTTTAAACAAATTTCCCCATTCAGTGTTGTGGGGATTGCCTTTGAAAAAATGTGAATAAAACTTTTGTTTGAGCTATTTGTGGTACATTATCTGATGATAGAGAACAAAGCTGGTTTGGCAAACTTCAACATCCAACATTGCCCCCTGCTGGCACTTTCAATTTATGACTGACAGTATTTTCCAACTACTTAAAACTATTTAATTCTAATGCAGCTTGTCTTGCAAAAAGAAATCTACATTCATATAAGATATGTTCAGTTTTAGTTTGTAGAGACACATTACTATTATAGCAACATCATTTAAGCTGTGTTTTTTACAATATTTTGTATCAATGACGCTACATAATAATTAATAAACATTTGTGTATTTCATGAACCACAAACACGGAAACATGCTTTTTGGATAGGTGTTGTAGCATCATATAAGTTATATATCGTTACACTGAAAAACAAAACTAAATATGAAAAGCTTAGCAGAGGATGGTTTCGATCCATCGACCTCTGGGTTATGGGCCCAGCACGCTTCCGCTGCGCCACTCTGCTGGACAGAAACAAATTAAGAAATAATCGTATTTCACAAAACTCCTAATGAAATATAATGGCTTCCAGCGTCGCTCACAATGATCCCTACACTCGTTTAGTGCAAAATACGTCATTATCTGCAGATAAAACCACAAGAGAACTACTGTTACATAAAATTAGACAAAGCAACGACTACACTTCCGCTTTAACGTAATCTTTCACAATAAAAGCATCTGATATGTAACGTTAATGACCATTGACGCTCAAAACAGATAATTAGCTAAGCAGCATCATTTTAACAAACACTACACTATGGAGTGTGTACTATAAGCATATAAAACAACAACAAGCTAATTCAGGCCAAAACGTACTTTTTATGTTGTAGCTTGACTGCCTAGAAAGCAAAAATAAAGACTATCACGTCATTTCCCTGTACAACTTAATATGTTTACAACGGGTAGCAGTGCATTGTGGGATTTGTAGCAGAAAGTTGTGTACATGCTATGTACGAGCCTTCTAGTGTTGCATTGTGGGATAATAACAGTGCACTGTATAGGGATTGAGAATTCTCACTCAAAATTATATAACACATTATATAGTGCACTATATAGTGAGTAGGGAGTGATTTCAGACACAAGTAATTGTCTTCGTTTTTAATATGATCTAAATTAAAATGACAAATGAATCCAAACACTGCCGCTATCGAGCACAAAACAAAAATATCTCAGTCAATCATGAATGAATCAAACCTATTGGGATCTTACCTTGGCCGGTTGCTAGGTGGAAGTGACTTGTGACTGGCTGGTAAAATGTTTAAGTATTAAAAGTAACCAATCAGATGTTAGTCTTTTGTAAGAAGGCGGGGTTGCGTTCAAGCATTATGGATTATTTCCGTAGTTGGACGACGTCACAAGAAGCTAATGGCAGGTGTAAAAAGTCAGTTATTACTAGCTGGGCAGAACTTTAACGAAAGAACAAACTTGGTGATTTGGGAAGTTAACACCGAATTAAACCTAAGACAATATCAGAAACTGTGGACGTAATCAGTGGATGAGTGTTTAGAGCGGGCGAGATTATGCGCGCAAACGATTGCGTAAGGCTAACGTTAACTAGCACTACGCTATGAGGTTTGGTAGAAGCAAATTGGTGAGTTAACACTATATACATTAAAAAACAAAATAACGAACTCTAAGAAATGGGAGGCGGTCCAAATGCATGTAATATTTATGGGCATTTATATTTGAAAGTAATTAACTAATTACCAAGTCGTCCCTGTCCTGCCAGAAAAGCTAGCTAGCGTTAAAATTAACGTTACCTGCTCACGCCTTCACTCTATGAAAAATGGTGACCAGACACGTAAAAAGTGAATGTTTAAAAGTTATTGCTAATGATGAGGCGTTTAATCGGGAGAAAGGGTTTTTGAATTTTTGACAATTTTGTGCTTAACGTTTCTCTATTCGGATCTGTCCCATTCTTACCAGTGATGATGATGATATTTATTTACATGTCATATTCTGTTTTACACACAGGATGTACCACATCAATGTTTTGTCCTTAAGTGTGATAACAAATGCAGTGAACCTTAAAACACGTTCAGAATTATATATTTGTGCGTCATATAACATGACAGTAATATTACCAGATGACTGCTTTTCTGTAGGTATAAGTTGCTTTAATTTAAGAAGTGCAACTCCTTTGTGTCTGTTATTGTGTATGGGAAGACAACTGTTGTCAGAATTTTAACACTTTGTGTTCCTTTCAACACTTACACAAATCTCTAGAAAGTGTGAACTTAGTATGATTAAGGTATAATTCTGGGGACACATTGCCACTTTCCATTTGCCTCTCTTTTCTGCTTCAGTGAATGAAACAAAATCACATCACTGTTATGTTTTATTGTCATATGCTTTCAAAACACCTTCTTGAGAAGAGATTACAATGTTCACATAATTGTTTATAGTATGTTTATACTTATGTGCCTAAATAGGTTTTTAAACTGCACTAGAATAATACTGTCCTGCTCCCGATGCATTTATATTTATATTATATATTCTTTTTTAATAGGTGACAGTGACATGCATAACAGAAGATGGTGGTGGGAGACAAACTTATAGCTACGAGCAGATGCTTTTAAAGGCAATGGTAAGTTCGTTTTTCAGCTAGCTAGAAAGATTATATCTCTTTTCCTCTAAAAATATGACTTCTACCATATTCTTTCTACTCATCTTCAATTAATTCAGTTATTAAGCCCTCGCTTAAACCTTTTTGGAAACCTTTATAGCAAGACTTCCATGAGATATAATGCTTTTTTATATCTGACAAACTATGAAAGCATTCAGAAAACATTCACGTGTCACTTGCCAGACGCCATTTTCTGTCAGCATGGTGCAGCCTGTGTCCTGGATGGATTTGTCTGGCTGCCCTTCTGCCCATTTAGTAAATGTCAGAGGTTGTTTTTTCATGTCAACATCAAAATTTCCTTCTCCTTTTTTGTTGTGAACGTTGATCCAGACGCTTTTGTAAACATCCCCAAACACCTCAGTCAGTGCGTTGTTCTCCTCCTCGTTTTGGGGCAAAGCCAGCTCTAAGCCTCGTTGTGAGCAGTACTCGACGGCCTTGGAGAACGAGTCTCTCTCCTTATAGGACACAAAGTATTTCTGGCCGACTTTCCGGACAAAGTTGTAGTTAATAGCTGAAAAATAAGGAGACACTGTTCAGAAGATAGCAGGTAAATCTTTTTTTAAAAATTTGCAGATGTATGGCTTGGATGCAGCTGCTCGGCCATGGAAACCCATTCCATGAAGCTCTCTGTGCACTGTTCTTAAGATAATCTGAAGGCCACATTAGTTTGGAGGTCTGTAGCAATTGACTCTGCAGAAAGTTGGCGACCTCTTCGCACTGTACGCCTCAGCATCCGCTGACCCCGCTCTGTCAGTTAACGTGGGCTACCACTTTGTGGCTGAGTTGCTGTCGTTCCCAAACGCTTCCACGTTCTTATAATACAGCTGACAGCTGACAGTTTACTGTGGAATATACACTTCCATGCTGGAATTCACTGAGCTCCTGAGAGCGACCCATTCTTTCACAAATGTTTGTAAAAACAGTCTGCATGCCTAGGTGCTTGATTTTATACACCTGTGGCCATGGAAGTGATTGGAGCACCTGATTCCGATTATTTGGATGGGTGAGCGAATACTTTTGGCAATATAGTGTAGTTTTAAGAACATCACAGTAGGTTCATGAGCATTTTGCCCTAAAGTGAGTCAAGTTACAAGCAAAACAGTTTCCGGACTACTACTCCCTCCTGGAAGAGTGCCATGCTTGTTCACCTGTTAAGTTTTATGTTCACTTTTGGACGTGAGCAATAGTCCCCTGTTTTTTTTTTTTTTGTGCATTTTATTTTGTCAGTCAGAAAGCGAACAACATCTGATTACAGTGTTTGAAATTACAGCATTTTTCCGC
>OMLM01015859.1:23977-44469 GCA_900302695.1 Helostoma temminkii | reverse complement strand
GGGGCCATCTGCCTCAATAGACTGCTGTGAGTGTTTGTGGTTGCAGTTCAGTTATACAGAAACGTTCAGTAGACATGGTGGAAAGCCTCTCAAAGTTACACTTTGGAATACGACATTCATTCAATGTATGGATTACTGAACTCTTGAAGTAATATGCTGTTTGACAAATGGGTTGTACAGAACAACCATAAATTCAAGCCCAGTCAACATAGGGGGCACCCAGATTTGAACTGGGGACCTCTTGATCTGCAGTCAAATGCTCTACCACTGAGCTATACCCCCTTGCTGAAAGTGCTTTTCTACCAACACACAAAGACAGGTACTTTATAATATAACATTTAAGTCCTAACAAATATATCAGCAAAAGTATGAATATTTTTGTGAACAACTCAACAAATCCAAAAGGGCCATCTGCCTCAATAGACTGCTGTGAATGTTTGGGGTTGCACAGAAACATTCAGTAAACATGGTGGAAAGCCTCTCAAACCATCAGTTACATTTTTGACATTCATTTAATGTATGGATTACTGAACACTTGAAGTAGTATGATGTTTGACAAATGGGTTGTAAAGCACAACCATAACTTCAAGCCCAGTCAACATAGGGGGCACCCAGATTTGAACTGGGGACCTCTTGATCTGCAGTCAAATAAGTAAGTAAGCAAAAGTATGAATATTTTTGTGAACAACCCAACAAATCTTACCTGAGAAATCGCTAGGTAGAACTGTGGGGAAAAACTCTCCTACCAAACCTCCAGCAGAGTCAGCCAAAGGTGCCATCTGCCTCAATAGACTGCTGTGAGTGTTTGTGGTTGCCACCCCCTTGCAAGGAGGGGTATTCTACCAACACACAAAAACAGACACTTTATGATATAGGCTAAAACCTTAACAAATATGTATAAATATTTTTGTGAATGACCTAACAAACCCTACCTGAGCAATAACTAGGTAAAACTGTGGGGAAAAATCTCCCACCAAACCTCCAGCAGAGTCAGCCTAAGGGGCCATCTGCCTCAACAGACTGGGGCGAGTGTTTGCGGTTGCAGTTCAGTTATATAGCAGCAGACTCAGGTTAAAAGGTCATGTACATTGACCAAACGGAGTACCTATTCAGAGTTGCAGTTATATAGAAACATTAAGGAAAAATGGTTGACACAATGGTTGTCACAAACACAAACAAGTTTAAATTCAAGCACAGTCAATATAGCGGACACACAGATTTGAAATGGGGAACACTTGACTTGCAGTCTAACAACACCAAAAAAAAAAGATTTTTTGACTTTTTCAGATGAGCAGTTAGACTTTGGAGCATGTTTTTGGAGACAGGCAGCTGTGCAGCTCTTTAACATATATTGGACAAATGTATAGCAGCAGAACCTGCTTCCAAAGGAATCTTCATTTTACTCTCTTATGCACTGATGTGCATATATTACAGTAATCTCTTTTTTTAGGAGATTTTATGAGTTTGCTCAATTGGTGGGAATTTCCCCTTGTGTCCCTGAAGGATGGTTTCTTTCCTCTACCTTAACTTTTGAACTTCTGAAGCGTCATTAGGGTAGCCCTTTGGGGTCGGAACCCTTGTACACACACACACACACCCCCTTCATCATTCTCTTTTTTCTTTCTCATCCTCCTCCCCTTTCAGCCACATTCAATCCTCCCGTTGTTTATCTGCCTCTAATCCTTTCACAACGCGGCCAAGTGTTTTCCACAGGTCTCTTATAGGTCTTGGTGTCATACATCAAACAACCCCTTCATGCAGTTTCATAGTATGTTCACTATGTTGGTGACAAGAGCTTTTAAAATGTGAGAATGAACCAAGAGTGAATGAGGGTCCCTTTCCATGTCTATGTCCTCAATCTTTCAAATGAACTATTGAGAGCATAAAGAAGCATAAAACAAAATAAACAAGTTATGGTTGACACATTCACTGGTATGTAGAGCAATGTTGGCCTAGGATGTGTTCAACATGTGTTCAACACAAAACTTTGATAGGATTTCTCATTGTAGCCTTGAGACAGCGAAGCGCCTTGTAAACCCAGTCTCAACAACTCACTTTTTTCTAAGTTTGAATTTTATGCTCTTGTTTGCTCATACCAAAACAGGAATTGGATTATGCACACAAGTCAACAAATTAATTTAGGTCCATCCTTTTTAAAGTTATTACATAAAAACTACATACATACTACATTTACTACTATTTGTTTTTGCCAGATGATGTTTAAGTTCAAGCATGTCAAATTGTTGTATTGGATAGCTGCCAGATGTGAGTGTGTAAAAGATAAACATCTTCTTAGTGAAATTACCCTGAATAAATAGTTTAAGAGGAAAATACAAAGCACCAAAATTCACAGGGAAAATACATTGTAGATTCATTTAAGAAATTGAACCCCCACAGTTTGTATAAATTGATATCATGTAGCAGTTTTCATTTCAAAGTGAGTGTGAGGGTTAAATAAAGGTGCCACGCTTGTGGTTAAAAAAAAAAAAAAAAAGGCTGCAGGCTCAGAGAGCTGAAATAACTCAAACCTTTCGTGCACCTGTGTTTCCCATGACTCCATCAGTTAACCTTTTTCAAGATGTACGACTTTCAGTCAGACACAACCACAACTCTTTCCAGTCAACGTTATTTTCCCAACATGAGGGCAAACAGACAAAAATGAATTTGGACTCAAGTTGTTAATTTTGGAACAAAGCGTCATAAGTGTCACAGAAAAAGCACAAGTTGGTGTGAATGATGAACTCACCCGTGCACGCACACAACCAAACTCAATAAACCCGTACACCAGACGCAAATACACATATCACACATGCTTGAAGGAAAGCTACTTCCCTAAAATTGCTGTCTGGGGAAGTTTTGGTGGTTTTTCTGTGTAAATTTGCACAGTTGTGGTTTTTACAGAGCTGCTAAGAAAAAGCTGTAGGATATGTGGGGAAATGGAAATGCGTCAGCAGAGGATGAATACTAATCTTTCAGGACAAAATCAGCTATTCACACACAAACTATATAGTACATTAGGTTAGTGTGTAAGGGTGGGTATAAAAGTGTATGGTCAATTTAATCACCTGAACATTTAGAATTTGAGTTTAGACTGGGAAGAAAGATGAATATTAAAAGCTTGTAAAAGGCAACATGTAGAGTGGCAGCTCCGGCCATGAGATGTATAACGGAAACAGACTTGATATGAGATGTAAAATCAAAATTGAAAGTTGATCCTGGAATAGAAGAGTTTGACAGAACTATGTTTAAATGTCATTTTAGACCTAATCATGTACAGTCATGAGCAAAAGTTAGTCCCCCTCTTTTAATTCAGTTTTTTTTAAGCATGTGTGAAAACATAATAAAAATTACCTAATCATAACAGGTTATAGAATTAAGTAAATACAACCTCAGATGAGCAACAACATATACCCCTTTTCACAGTGCCAGTATTTATTTACCAAAAATAAAGCCAAACAGAAGAAAACATGCACGCAAAAAAACTGAAACAGTAAGGGGGCACCGCCTCATCCCTCTATGGGATTTAAGAGGGTAGTTTGCAGCCAGCTACTACTAATCATCAGTCCTTGATTAACTGATCACCAGCAGGTGTGCAGACTCCAATAAAAGCAGAAATTTTTGTGATTTGTTGGTCTGGAGCATTAAGGTATGTTTTAACACAATGGCATGAGGGAAAGACATAAGCAATTGTCTTAGAGAAGCAATTGTTGGTGCGCAACAATCTAGAAAGGGTTATAAAACCATTTCCAAACAATATGAAGTGTGTTACATTGAGAAAGATTATTCACGAATGTAAAGTATGCAGCACAGGAATCTTTCCAGGAGTTGATGTCCATGCACATTCACCACCAGGTCAGACCGTGCAATGCTCAAAGAAATACCAAAAACTTTCGAGTTATATCTCAGACCCTACAGGCCTCACTGAGCATGTTAAAGGTTAAAGCCAGTGACACTACAGTTAGAAGAAGATGGAACAAGTGCTGTTTGTTTAGAAGAGTTGCCAGGTGAAAGCCTCTTCTGTCTAAAAAGAACACAAGAAAACTGCATTTAAGCAAACCATGAGACTCCTCGAACAATGTCCTATGTGCGATGAGACCAAAGTGGAGCCGATTGTCCATAATGCCCAGTGCCATATTTGGCAAAAAAAAACAAAAAACATACAAAGCATTTAGCAGAAATGCCTCATATCCTCTTTCAAGCACAGTGGTGGAGGGCTGATGATGATAGTTTTTGCATGCATGCTTTTTTCTGTTTGGCTTCATTTTTATTAAATAAATAAAACAAAAAACAAACTTTTTTTTAAACTCAAAACATGAACACACACACACACAAAAAATGTGAAGTCAAAAGACGGGGGTACTAACTTTTGCACATGACTGTATCTTGACATTCTGATCATTTATAGTTTGACCTAAACATAAAACTACTCCAAACTGGTAAAGATCGGCAAGTAATTTTGCTTTAATGTAGTTTACAACATTGAATTAGAGTTCATTGCTTTTGACATTAGCTTGATTAACTTGTATGTAATGCTTTTATTTTATATGTGTTAATATATAAATGTATGCATATCACAATAATGCTCCATATTCCCTGGCCACACTATGTCATGTAACAGAAAGTGTAGCATGAGCAACATGTAAGCAGGGCAGGGTTTGGTGTGCATGTCTGTCAGCGCAGAAGGGGTTTAGGTTAGTGTCACCCTGGGTTTTGAAGCGCTTATAATACACAATTGAGATATACGTACTATTATATCCAAGAGTTTTTAAATAGTTTTATAAACTATAGTTTATAGTGCAGAAAAACTTAAATGACCAAACTTGCTGAATTATACAGGAATTCTCACAGCATTAAAATAAAAAGAAGTATTATTATTATAGCCAATTCATAGAAAGAAAGTGAAGATAAAAAATAGGTCAGCACTGGAAGGCAGGTGAACAGGTTAATGATGCAAGGGGAGATAGAGGGATGGATGGAGGAAAGAGAAAAAGAACAAGACTGAACGAGACTGAAGGTGAAAATGACTGTGAGGTAAAACTATTTCTGGAATGCACCTTCACTTAAAGTCTAACAAGGCAACACATACAGTGCACAAACACACACACACACACACACACACACAGTAACAACCTGACCCGTTACTAAAGCGTACGATAAGGCAACATGGGCCTTGGGTTTCTACTCTTTCTCCAAACACTATCTGATTAGGGAACTTCCTGCCCTCCCTCCCTTTCCTGCTCCCTTCATTCTTTGTTATTAATATTTCACAGTGCATGCTGCTTCATGTGTTTATACTCATGCCAAAACGATAGACACCTTATAAATGGCAATCCTGCATTGGGGTGTGTCAGTGTTTCTGTGAATATATCTGTGCACTTATTAAATATGGTTTTGTGTATGGTGTTTTGTTTTGTATGTTTTTTTATGTAGTGTGGTAAAGACAAAGATGATTTTCTACACTGAGTGAAACTCTGAGAACGAAGTTTATATCTACCTAACTAACTACATAGCCATACTTACTTATTTAATTAATTGCCAATAATATTATATATTAAAATAAATAAATATATATTTTATATTATAACATTTGATTTTTTTTTCCTCTCTCAAGAGTATTAACTAAGTGCAACACACAGAGATTTCTACTCCTTCAACTTTCTACCGTCTACTCATACACCACCATTGCGTGTCAATAATTTTTGTCTTCTCTCTCCTGTAGTTGTGCTTCGCTCTCTCTGTCTTACTCTTTCACCCTCTCCTTTCTGCAAGAATGCTTGGCCTTGGAGCTGTATGTTCCCAGTGTGCAGTTGCTGGCCCATCCAACCTTATTGTTTTGTGACCTGTTGTTCTTTTCTATCATTCACTTATTCCAACCAGTTGAGGCAGATGGCCGCCAACTCTGAGCCTGGTTCTTCCATTAAAAAGAGTTTTTCCTCTCCACTGTCATCTAGTGGTTGCCAATGGTGGATTTGTTGGGTTTTCCAAATAATTCTATATAGTATTCATAAATTCTGTTAGCCTTAAACCTTACATTGTAAAGTTGCTTGAGATTACTTTTGTTGTGAATTGAAAATAATAAAGTGAACTGAACTGAAATAAGTTTCTTTACATGCACTGTAAAATGGAGTGCTGCTATGCACTGGACTGTATGTTTATCTCTCAGCATTGTCTGCTCCCCTGACACATAAAAAGAGTTGAGAAGCAGTCTCCTCTGTCTCTATAGTTAAAATCTGTAAACCATGCTTCCAAATTGAGCCCAACAGAGAGGAGAAATCAGATTACTCTGCTGAGTAATGCTGCTGCAGCATATGTAGATTTCCAGTAACCAAGTTTCTTAAGAACATGTAAACTCCTTCCAATTCCAATTTCCAGAAAAAACTACCTTCCCCTAGTAACCTGATTACATAAGTGCATGTAAACAAAGTCAGAAATTTATTTATTGGAGTTATGGCCTGTCAAAGAAAACTGCTATATCCAGTTTCTATATTGTAGGATAGTTTAAGTTGACATGTACCAGAAGTAATCTTTAACGGGAATACAAACTATTTCTAAGAAAAATACAATCCTGACAGCATGCCAAATCTTCCCAATTATTTCATATTGTATACATGCAGATCATTTTAGTGTCTTTAGTTAAGTGAGCTTGTTGAAAAGGTAAAACTGTTTTGTATCAGTAAACAGTGTCTGACCAGAGTTATTTTCCTCAGATATAAGCACATTTTTACAGCCTGCTCTAGTTGGTAGCACACCAAAAAAATTGACTTAACCACATCTTCTTAACAGCAACAGCTAACAAAAAACCCACCCAGAGGACTGAAGCATAGCTAGTTACTTCCACAAAAATATTCTAAAAACAACTTCTTGTAAAATTGTCATCTTTAATGTTGGATTCACCTCCATCCCCCCATTCCTGGTATATACACTGCCTTCCTGACTGTTTCCTTGTTTATATAGGACAATTTCCTCTAAACATCAACAAGCCTTCACACCAAACAGTCTCATCTGTCTTCTCTCTCTCTCTTTTAGTGTAGATTAATATGTAAATAATTCTAAAGTAAGACAGTAACGCTATCCTCCATTCTAATATGTTGTCCTTCTGAAGGACAAAATGAGTTTTAGTAACAGCAGGAGGCTGAAAGTTGAAGCAACTCAACTGGCCAAATGCTCTTTGATCTCTCCTCCTTTCAAGATGGTTTAGTGCATAATACACTTAAACACACACACCTAAACATATTCGCACATGTACACCTTTCCAAGAGCTCTCTAATGTCCTGCCATGCAGGTGTGTGCTAATCTTCTAAATCCAATAATAATGGCAATCCTGATCTTCATATGAGCCCATCAGTGGAACAGCTGCATGGTCTGTTTGTGTAGATTAACAAACAGATACAAGTGTACACAAATGCGCACACCCAAAGTAGCGCATACTGTCATGAAAGTTACTGTAGGAGGCCATTTGTAGGCCTTTTTTGTCACTGTTGTCTTTAACTGACTGTTACAGTAGTTTGGTTTCTCTAATACAACAATTAACTAGCAATTGATCACTTACTTTTAAACATTAGGATGTTGATACTCCTCTCACACTCGGCAGTTGTGCTGCTTTATATGCAACATTTTACCATGATGTTTTTTTAATGTCAATCGATATCAGTAAATATCACCATATGCTATAATATGCTATAATTGAAGCGCTCAAATTCTCTAATAAATCCCTAAGGAAAATCATTTACCAGATGAAAAATCATCACAAATGATTTGACTGCACACTGAAAGTTAATTTTAGTTGTGGTTTATAAAAATATTTTTTAATTGTGTGTTTTTCTGCGTAAAAATGTGTGTCTCAGTGCTAGTGCTAGGAGGTTAGTGTTTTATACTATATACTGGGTGTGCAACTCTAAAACCTCAGGGCATAAGAGTTTAGGACACATTATGCTAAAATCAAGACGAAATTAAAGATTATGCATTACCAACCTCCTATAATATAATTTAAAATGATTGGTAATTGTGTTGATACATCAACCTCAAGCCATGTTCAAGACACAAAACACTTCTATTACTCCTTAATTGATTTTTTTCTCCCAAATCTTCTACTCCACAGCCATTTAACAACATTACATGGACATTTTTATCTGCATGCCTCAATTATTATCTGGCCTCAGTGAACACACAGAAAAGCATTGTCTCCATATACACACTTAGTATAGTAAATAGTATTTTCAGTGTGAAGATTAGACAAAATGCCCATTCTTTCCCAGTGAGTCTTTGCTTATTAGACACATACACTCATATACTGCACACACAAATACACACACCACTAGACACTAGTGTTTAATGGTCAATTGTAGGATATGGAAAAGACTATTCCAGCCTAACAGCTGGGAATTCACAGTACTGGGACAATGGAAGAAAAGGAGACAATAAAATGCACTGACATCACTAGCTAAACCCATGGGAAGCAAATGAACATGTGAAAGGAAAAGAGGAATGTTGGGAAAGAGATGACAAAACTGTCATTAAAAGTCTAGCAGAGCAATATGACAATTTATTGGATTAATATTGGATGAGGTTATGGAAAGAAGGAGGACAGAGATGGAAGAACTGAAGAAAGAACAAAAAGAAGGTGAGGAAAAGGGACTGGCTAAAAAAAAGAAGGAAAAAAGAGAGAGGAGAAGGAAGGTCTGGGGAACAAAACAAAGGCATAGGAAAAGGTGAGGAGAGAGAGAGAGAAGGGGAAAATCCAAGTTCATCATCAAACAATAGTTGAGAAAGTAACACTACAGCTCTTTCATCATTGTTTTGGTGCGATGTGTGCACACAGCTAATATCTAATGATGTTATGTGTGGGTATGTGTCTGGTCACAGCCCAGGGGCATGACTGTGTGAGTGACTAATTGTGTCGTCTGCTCGCCATAACAGACATGCACACTTGCACACACATTGAGATTATGCAATGGCTATCAGGATAATCTCCTTGGCCCCATGTATTTTCTCCCAAGAGGATGAATATCAACATGTCTAGATTACGCTCTCGTCTGGAAATCCCTCACACTGCTTACTTAATCCCTTAGCTCCACTTACATTACACCATCCGTCCGTCCGTCCATCCATGCATCCATCCATCTCTCCATTCCCAGACAAGCACATAATAACTAATCCGACATTTCTTGGAAAATTCCCATTTTTCCCACCATCATTAAGCTGTTTGGTCTGAATTCAAATTGCATTACAAAAGGATCTGGTCATTTTTAACTGTTTAAATCATCATGAAGTTAGATATTATATAAACAAGGGGCCACTCTCAGCTCTCAGAAGCATTAATAACTGCATGGTTTTGCACAAAACATAAGTGACCAAACTATATTTTTGTTTGAACTTCTAGTTGCATATGCTGTATGTGTTTATTAAACATATTAATACAAATTTCCCACCAAAATATACAACATTTTAGTACAATATCTTTTCTGCCAAAACCAATATATTTTCTGCCAAAATATCCAGTCTTAAAATACAGTATTCAGTTTGTCTTACTACTGTTTTTTAAAAAAATGTAATGGTTGTGTTTAGGCACATTACTTGCTTAAAGTTAGGGAAAGAGTTTGGTCTGGGTTAACAGAAAACCGTGGTAAATCTTTGACATCTAATGCGTTGTTTGTCGTTTTGTTTGTATAATCTTGTTTTGTTATTTGAAAAAATGTAGAGTAATTTGGAAGTGAGCTGCCAGAGTCTCACATTCATTTCTGACTTTGATCACAAAGTGGCGCTATTGAGTACACCTGTCTTAAAGACATAGAGGATTGTAATAGAGACTGAAGAGCAATGTAGAAAAGGGGGGAAATAATTGCATATATTGTATGCATGTATGTACGCATGAGTGACCACTTTTAAACATGTTTCATTAAATGTATTTTATCAAGATGGATGCAGTCTCTATCAGACTACGGTATATGTTGTGGTTCTCAGTTTCGTAGCGAGGTAACATTAGCATACATAAAAACCATCCTCTTATTACTGGGAGAGGGGTACAGGTACAGGTCTTAATGTGTAATCATGTGGGAGCTAAGAGGCCAATTGGTTTAAGAGTATCAGGAGCTGGTGAAATAACGTAGGAGGTAAGGTTGGCGGGTTTATTGCGATCTGACAAGTTGGCTGTTGGGAGTTCACAACACACTCTGTTTGCAAGTCCATCACTAGAGTGGGATCACCATCAAAACCGATGAGGTCACCTGAGCGAAAGGGTCAGATGCTGAAACATCCGAAACCCTCAGAAACCTCAAGAACATTACTGATGATGTGCTTCGGTGCCTCCCAGAGATGTATTTTGTATAATGTAATAGTATTATTGTTGCATTGGTTGGCCTTTCCTCCAGATGAAAGATGACCTTTTACAAAACGGTATAACCAGTGCTTAAATTAGTAAATGACAGTGATACAAGAACGGAGTGCACCGTGGCTGACAAGGTGGCTAAAGATAGACTTAATTTAAAAGAGAGAGCGAGAAAGAGGATTGTCTGTTGTTATGTTGAAACTTGCATATGTTGAAATTACCTTCTCTTGCTGTGGTCTTACAGTATACGGTAAAATATTATCCTGTTTATGCTTGCTGTTGCAACAGCCTAATTCCTTTATGGGGATCATTACAGTTTTATCCTACTGCTAATGTCATGAATAAAGGCTTTAAAAGTTTATGTAGTTTGTCGTGGTGGCCAAAGTTTCTGCTGTTTGATGTAGAACAAGACTCTATTATCATTTCTCATAAAAGTACATATAGGGAGAAGAAAGTAATATCCGCTTGTTATTCATTCAAAGGCCTGAAGCAAGATGTGATATGAGACACACACACACACACAAGCTGCACCCACCTGCCTTCCCCTTCATCATGGGTATTTTTTTCCGAAACCAGTGTTACCCCCCCCCAGAACTTTCTCTTGTCTCCATCAGTAGAGTCTTGTAGTGAGCAGAGACCTGTAACAGAAGAAAGCATTTCAGTCCAGATGTTTTTGGTTATGGCTTTAGGTTTATACATACACAAATGTGAAACTTAAACAGTCAATTTGGGAAAATAAACTTCACAACCACTTTTCAGTTTGAAAATGAGAACAAAAGTAACTTTTTCTTGCGCTATAAACATGCACATACAATGTACAGTTGGTTATTTCAGTGCTCTTTTAAAGATAAAACATGTTCAGACATATACAGAAAAGCTGACATTTACCTTTTTTTTTTTTAATCATTGTTTTTTTTCTTTTATGTGGCGTGTCAGAAATTTATGATCACTGGCAGCATGTTCACTTTCTGTTATGTATGTGTGTATGCCAGATAAAAAAGTGCAAGCCACAGTTCAGGTAGCACTGAAAAATAGAGCAACAAGTGAAAATCAAAACATGGACAGCTGGTTCCACGCACAGAGTGGATATTTTACTTTGGAAGAGTAAGTGCAGACAAATACAAACTGACAAGAACATAGATGAGACAGATATAAACAGGTGACAGACAGGCCAGCAGGGCGTGAGAAGCAGAAAAGCGTTCATAGCCACTATGAACCTGATGCATAGTCACTAGTCACAGTGGTTGAGTGAAGTATCAACCACTTTTATTACATTATATTCAATTTCATAAAATTACATCACAACATTTTCATAAAAACTAATGTTTGTTTTACATTTCTAACAATAACTTATTATAATGATGTGTTGCACTTCTGTACTATAAGGTTTCAGTGTTTCATCTAATTACACCTCAACATGTGACTAGGAGGAACCCGGAGTTGAACCACTAACCTTGGGGTTCATGGACAACTGCTCTATCAACTGGATTACTGTTGCCCACTTGTTTGACCCAGCTGGTCAAGGTGTTAAAAATAAAAGTGTAGTAAAATATATATAATAAACAAAAACAAAAAGGGTATTAACAAATTGATACATCCCTGAAATGACTGCACACCTGACATGTATTCCTTATGATTAATGAACATTGAATGTTTTAGAAACTGGTAAGGTCCCATTGCCAAAGCCAAGTTTTGGTGGCTGTTCATAGTGCAGAAATTAACTATATTAATTAATCATATTCCACAAACATTTTCTACGAGGGTCAGCCCCAGTTTTTTTAATGATCTAGAAAGTGTGATGATTAATTGGTCCACATAACAATTATAAGGCACTTTTGTGCTGCGAAATTTTTGATTGACAAGAAAGAAATGTTGCTTCCTCATGTAGGGAAAGGACAAGGCTTGAATGTATGCTCCTTGCTTTTCTGCGTATTAATCAATTGTTTGTAATGTACTGACTGGTTGAAAGAGAAACACAGATCAGACCCTGAACTCTGATATGCGATGTACGGTTTTTACAATCTGTGTTGTTGCTGTTATGTCACACAACAGTGACCAAACCTATTACTACAAATCTATATCTACTTGGAAACCTGTATGGGTCTCTCAGACACATATTTGTGATGCTGGATCAAACAACAAAGCAACCTCTGTTTATTTCCATGGGAATCACCAATCAAAAGGAATTAGTGAATAACTTGAACAAACAAATAACAATGAACAAAAGAATACAAGTTAAAACAAGTGTCACCAAAGAGAAAGAGTCAATGAGAGCTTTAGGAAAATTTATCTAATGCCTGCAGGTCATGGAAAAATCAAATTCTCTCTGAGGTCACGACCTCAGAGAGAGTTGTCTGAAGCTTGTTTCACACTCTACATGTGGCAGACTTGTCCTCGTAAATCTCCTCCTCTCACACAGTCAGACACACATTCGAACGCTTGTGCTCACTGACACACTCCCTCCATCCGTTGTGGGCTTTCATGTATCAATGGCTCCATTGATAGACTTGCGTGAGTCTCTCTGGGTGGATCCTGCTTTTGGGGTTTAGTGCTTCATTTGACATACAGACTCTGAAGTTTCAGTAAACACTCACATATGCACATGTAGTCAGGAATGGATATGAAATCATTATAATTTTAATTGCCTGTATATTCGGCAGTGGTCGTAAAGTCACTCGCTCTGCTACTTAAGACAACATAATCTGACATTAACATGTATATTCACCAATTTGAAAATAATTCTGCAGTTGTCATAATAAATAGTCACAGAAACATGCTGAACACAGATAACTTCATACAATCTGGTTGTGTATATTGTTTGTTGTATAATGCATGTTGTATCAAGCTGTGTGGCTATTTGAAATGCAGTTTCTTGTCCACATGTTTTTACCGTGGGTAAATTAATTGTAATAGCTAAATAATCAAAAACTAAAAGTTAATCAGTGAATTTGTTTGGAGACACCGGTAACAGTATAGCTAAAAACAATCCTATTTCAGACAGGTTGTAGGCAGAACTCCAGACATGACCTCACAAGGAGACTCCCTTTGGTGTGGTGAGGAGGTGAGGGGTGAAGATTTGCGGTGTCTGCAGCAGCCAGGTGGGTATACAGTTTTGTAAATGTGTGTAGCATCATACAAATGCTCAGAAACACACCCAACCACAGATATGCATGAGTGCACTTGCACATGTGCATAAATTTCTGAAAATACACACAAATAACTATTCCAACAAATAAATTGTAATATTTGGAAATGCAGAGTGGTTGCTGAAAGGTTAAACTAGTCAAAGAGAGAGTGAATACAGACTACTGTAGTCTCTGATTTCGTAAATGATAAGGCTGCCATTAAACAATGTACAAAATAGCTACCAGTAAAAGACTGTGGTTCTACCAGGCAGATTCCAGACATGAATTTAATTATTTACTCCCCAAGGTCATTACTGTAAAAAACGTCTCTTCTTAGTCAGCATGTCTGATTAAATGAGTTGTACACGTATTCAACATCATCACACCATGTCATGTTTTCCACTCATATTAAAAACTCACGTTTACAACCTACTGCTGTCCTTGGTCGGTCTAAATTACTGTCTGTGTGTACATCTATTGATGTGACTGTATCCATTGTTACAATACAACATACACAACACAGCTTTGTTACTATTAATAAACTAAAAAAATCTTATTGTTAAGAGGTCTTTGTAATGTTTTGGCTCCCTCGCTTTAAATAGAGTGGCCTAAACATTTGGGCATGTGAACTTAATAAAGTCTCTTGTGAGTATACATATTTACTATATCATTCATACGTTGTTTGCCATGTGGCATTATCTACATTATACCCAACAACCAATGTTTTCAGAGATGCATTAACAATTTAGAATTCCATCAATTATCATCAATTAATCCAGCCATCAATTGATCGATTGATGTAAATGTATTTAATGATTACTTTATTTTATAGTGCAGCTTGGGGATACATAGGTAGTGGCTTTTGAAAGAAGTCACCCATTCACTAAGTATGCATATAACAGTGGGGCATAGTCTGTGGCTAAATCTTCTCACAGTCATTGACTTTGGAATAACACAGAGAAGACTGGTACTCATCTACCAGTCTATGCATCCGCAGGACAATGATGTTGTTGACAACGCTTGAGCGAAAGGAAAAACAACACAGTTCTCCTTTTAAGGAGTCTTTCTGTTTGCTTCCTGAAACTATCTGTGCTTCTCTTCCTCTTACTCTGTCCACTACCTGTGATGTCACTGATAAAGAATTCCCCTCTGGTGAGACTGCAGGGAGGCTTTGGTTAATAAGTGACAATGGGTGACAAGGACTTACTAGTCCACAAACACACATTATATTTCTCTTCAGGTTGTGTGTGTGTGTCTCTCTCTCACATACACACACACACACACATTGATGAATATCAGTGTCTGATATTTAGCATGCTTGTTTGTCCCGTTATATGCGTTTTTGTAATTACATAACAAAGCCACTTGAATCAAAATAAACAGGTTGTAACATTTACATATTATCTCTTTGTGAGGTTATGGTGGCTATTTTACAGTGTTTACATAACCGTATTTAGCTGTACTTGTGTTTCTCTATCTGATCAACCTTCATGTTGAATATTTACTCTTTTAGCTCTGTTTTTGGTCTCCACCAACGTCTGTGGGAAAAATCTGGCTATTTACCTGCCTTCTTGTTAGGTTGAAATGTTCCACTACTCGTCCATGTAGCTTCTTCAGTCTAAGGGTAGTTGGTTAGAGACCACACATTTGTCCAATGCAAGGGGGTGGTTTAAAAAGATGTAATGGTGACACCTATAAACATAGGGGGTTGACAGAGGTGTGAATATGACATCTTTTCACATCTATCATTGCTTCCCCTAATTAACCTATCATGCCAGGGTGAAGTGAAACCAACGAGGAGGATAAATTTGTGATCTCTGACCAACTACCCTCCCACTGAAGAAGAAGAAGGATGAGTAGTGAAACATTTCGACCTAACAAGAAGGAAGTCCAGTGGCCATGACTCAACTTCCAAATCTCTTAAGTATTAATGTACAATGATAATAATACAAATAAAAAAACAAACACTGAAGGAGAAAGCATGGCCAGACTTTTGACCGGTGGTGTCATTTCCCCCATAGGTTGAAAATACACGTCCTCTGTCGCACTGTAATGTGTGACAGGTATATTTCTGTAACCACAATACTCCCCCTTCCCAGCCATCACTCCCTCAGAGACGCCTCTGACTCAATTTGATGACATCACTGCAGTGAGCTCAGTGTCCTGCTAGACTGGATTAAACCTGTGGTACTCTGCTGTCACACTGGTCTCAGGGTAGTTAATCTTGACCACTCTGAGCTGCTGTGGGGTTGAGCAGATTAAAATGTGTGCCAATGCAGTTTGTGATGTCATGATGTTTAGGCTTGGACGTGACCTATATTGTGTCTTTTTTTGCTTTTTTCATGAGCTATACAGTGTTTCTCTTCAGAACATACAGTATCGTACCTTATGTTTAAGGGTGACTTCACATTCATACAAAATGTAATAGAACTGAACTTAATTCTGTGTAGGATGCACATGGCTTTATAAAAAACAGCAGAACCTCTTTCCACAAACATTGTCCCTAATACAAAATATGCTCTCAACACTTTTAATCATTCTTTAAATATTTCAATTTGATATGAATCTTGACTTGGCATAAATGACAGAAGTGTGTTATGAGTTTGCAATTGTAGCTTTAAGTAACTTGTGTTACTGCATTGGCTTCTACAGAAGGAAAATCCATCCTGATTATTCCATCCAGAAAATTCCAAAGGTTTTACTTTGTCCTCTTCCTTGCAGAGAAGAGATATGAAGGTGGAAATGTCCCGCAGCTTTCTCACGAAAGTCACACACACAATAAAACCAGCTGCTAACATGGCAACCAATAAATCAACAATTCATTGGAAGTTTCTTACTTGCCTCTATTAGGGAAACCCTGCTGACTCTCCGTGGTTATCATGGAATGAAAGGGTTGCAACAAGGGTGAGAGGTTGTTTTTGCATTAAATAGTGGGCGGACAGGAAGAAACCATTATACCAAATAAAAGAAAAGAAAAGTAAAAAAATCAAGGTCATTCTTTGTCGCCTTCTTTCCAGGAAAACATGTTTGAATTGGAAAGGGGGATTCCGTGTCTTTGCTTGTTTTTTGAAAAAAGAAATGGAAGCTTTTTTTTCCTCTCTTAGGGAACCCTCACTGTTATTCCATGCTCATTGTCGTGCATTAGATGGTGGATTGGACAGGACTTGCACTTTACAATGTAGGGTTTAAGACCTTACAGAATGTAACAATACAAGTATATGGAATTATATATAAAATGTAAAAATCCCACTTAAGAGAGAAAACTCCCTATAATGGAGAAAACCTCCTTTAGAACCAGACTCAGGGTGGGCTGCCATCTGCCATGAACGGTTAAGGCGAGTGGAAAGTGGAAAGAGAAAAGAACAACAGTGTCATGTCTATTTCTGGTTATTTTCATAGATTACATTGCTTGTAACTACTGAGCAGTTTTCGGCTTCTTGACTTTCTCTGATAATTTGTAATAGGGGCATCAGATGTCTCCTTACTGGTTTCACTATACCTTATAAAAGTGGTAGGTGGGGTGGAGTCTACCCCAGATTTAACCATCTAAATTTAAGCTTCTCACCAGACTTGGACTATAAAATATTTAGTGAATGTGACCTAGAATAAATGGAGCGAAGCCTGTGAGCCAGTTCGGGCAGACAGTGAGTATGAGTGTGGCGCTCTCATGACACAAAGGGTGGTGACGGTGGTTGTCTGAAAAAAAATTTACAATCTCTTAGTAGATAAGAATTGATGAATTCAATTTCAGTGATTATGTGTAATCTTCCTGGTGATGCTAGAGTCTGGGGGACAACAAGGCTGATAATTGTTTTGATATTTCAGTCCTAAAGGCTGGCATGGTTAAAAATAATGTACTGTGTGTGTTAAATATATATAATACAGCTTGACATTAGGGGATATACTATAAAGTGTTAAAAAGGGAGCTTAAATGATTAATTTTACAGACAGTAAAACCATCAATTAATTGCCTTTACCTCGTGATATCCATCAGTTTGTGGACTATTAGCTTATTTATCTGTTCCATGTATCTCCATTATTGTCCCAAAACACATCATCCAAACACACTACTCCACGTGTTTCATTCATTCCAAAACAATTTGAGAAAACACGTTGAGAAACGCCGTTGCTCTGAATGCTCCAAATCACCATTACGTTGTGCAGCAATCTGAAGAGCTGAGCTTATTTTAGTTTTTGTGTTTGAGAATTGTTGAAAATATGATGAATTTAGAAAATAACCAAAGTTAATTTCCCCTCAAGGGGGATTTTAATTTTCGTTACTTCTCATCACACTTCAATTTCTGTTGTGCTGAGCATGATTTACCGTACGCTTGTACATGGATTAGTAAAAGTCTAGAGCAGATGATAAACATCAACTTTAAACACATTTGGCATTGACATAATCCTATATAAGTTCCCTGAATTAACTTTCTTGTTCATCCAGTAACAAAACAAACAAATCTGGGTCTTGTCATATATGTAATGTATCAATAAAAGTGTGTGCATGCATTCAGTGTGTGACTGGAGGATTTGTTATGTGCTGCCTTTTAGACCTTGATAAAAGATTACTGGCGATGACTCAGGCAGTGTGTGTGTATGTCTGTGAGTGTAGGCAGTGTGTGTCACAGTCTATAGGTGTGTTCCCGTCTGCTTGGAGATTTCCCTTAGCCGTCCTTGTCTCTGCCTCTGTGTACCTCCCCATCATCCCTCCTCCATGTCCCCCCTTCTCTGTGTCACTCTCTTAGTCTCAAAATCAAACACACCACACATACACACATTTCACGCTCACTCTATTTTTGATCACATTCCAAACCAGTGAGTTCAGGCCAGAAATGGGAAAGTGTATTTGTGTTTGAGTGTGTGTGTGTGTTTGTGTGTGTGTTTGTGTGTGTGTGTGTGTACTTATGACGTCAACTGTTTGTTTATGTACTGTGGTTGTGTCTGGGGCACCAGCTTGGTAGATAAGCAGGGTAGGAGTTTGTGTGTGTGTGTGTGTGTGTGTGCGTGTGTGTGTGCGTGTGTGTGTGTTGAAGTGAAGAGAGGAGGGAAATGCCTGACATGAAAGAGTGCCTAAAAACTGTTCTGTTGAAATCCAACGGAATTGGCCTCAGGAGTGATGAGCTTGTCAACTTTATAGACTATGCATTGTTGAGCAACTGATGATTGAGTGTATTCCTATTTCTCTGTCTCTCCCTCACCCTAGCCAGAGGAAACTGCTGCATAATGATAACAGACTCAGAGACAATGGGTTCAATGGGCGTAAATACACACATTTTCATACACAATGTCCATGCACACACATTGTGTCGGTGAAACTCAGGGTCGGGGGCATGCTTGTGTTGCTGATAGTCCCTAGACCTTCTGAAATTATTTAGCAAATATGGAACATTCCGGACATACCAGCCGCATTTTTTAGCTCTTTTTTCCTAAAATGACCCGTTGGAATAAAGAATAATCTTTCTCCCCCCTTTCCTGAGTAGATCTTGTCTGCCCAGTGATAAGGTCAGACTAGGTTTATTTTGGGCTGCTTGCAGTACTGTAAAACGTACCACTGCCCTCTGGGTTTCCCTTAAAAGCATTTTGTTGTGTTTTGGGGAGGCTTTGGTCCCTCACGTGTGACAAACACGCCAAAGGTACAGTTTTAAAACCTGGTATCTGTGGCTGAGAGGTTTGTCCTTTACTCGTAACCTTACCTGTCACTGATGTTGAGGCTTTCTTTCTTCAGGCACTGTGGAAACCATGACATTTACATTTACATTCTGTCATTTGGCTGATGCTTTTATCCAAAGTGACTTACAAGTGAGAAACAAAAGCAAACAAAATGTTTGAGATAATTTACTTGTTAAGAAGCAAATGACAAGGAATAACATATGAGTTCTATTTAAAAATGTTTGGGCAACCCTACATTCAGTCTATGTTGTATGAATGGGTTTGCCTTAATGCATTTTGGGTAAATAGCAAGGAAGGGGGCACCCAGAATTGAACTGGGGACCTCTTGATCTGCAGTCAAATGCTCTGCCACTGAGCTACACCCCCAGATGTTAGCAAAGTTCTATAAAGATTTTAAAGGCAATAACTCTTTCACTTCTTGTTCAGTTTTAATGATGTATCACCAAGTCCTCTGTCATCCAGGTCATGGCTATCCCAAAGGTTCTGTTCAGTAACAACTGGACTTGTTTCTTAGTGCTGAAGACCCAAGTCTTCTAAGTTCATTTATATACATTTTGCATGATGGTCTAATTGCTTCTTTGAATGAGTGCATTGACAGAAATATTTGCTTTTGCTGTATGTAAATAATGCCAGAGCTTTGTGATTAAGCAGTAATTGTGTACAATTATAACTGAAACTGTTTATTATTATGTTTATTTTTTTTCAAGATACAACCTTTAGACTCTACAAATCATTGTTCACCACCACTTTCCAACCCAGTTACCCTAAACCCAAACAACCTTAACTTGCCCTCTTTTATACAGTACATACATATTTGATGTCACAAGATATACATGAGCCACGGTGATAAATAATCTGTGAGGAGATTTTCTTCCCAAAACACTTGTATCTTCATTTTGCAAATGAAATTAATAGTCATGTAATGTTTTATTTGAAGATGTAATGTAAATATTTACACCACAGTTTTATTACCTCCTGACCAGCCTTAGATGACTTGTCCTTGTCGGTAGTCGGTTGTATTTGAGGCTTTAACTTGAAGAGCTCAGCACAATACAGCAACATTAACCAGTCATTTATGGATAGATGGCTCCACTGTGTGCCACTAAGCTTGAATTGCAGCTGGAGGTGAGATTTCTATGGATAGTACAGTTACTCTGCATCACCAGTAGATGGGGCACTATGTTTCATGTCAGATGCTCTGTGCTGTGAACTTATAGAATGAGACCGGAAACAGATTTCAAAGTGTACAACATCATTCCTGTGGCCGTGTCCAAAAAAAGAAAAAAATATATATATACATATTCAAATCACTGTAATATCATTTATGAGTTAGAAACATAGTACGTATATAATATATATAGTAAGATTAAAAA
>OMLM01015859.1:0-17087 GCA_900302695.1 Helostoma temminkii | reverse complement strand
CTTTTGTTTGTGTGTGTGTGTGTGTGTGTGTGTGTGTGTGTGTGTGTGTGTGTGTGTGTGTGTGTGTGTGTGTGTGTGTGTGTGTGTGTGTGTGTGTGTGTGTGAGTACATGTGTAATGTTTAGCAGAGTTTGTCCTGTCTCTAACCCTGAATTGTGTGTGTGCATTCAATTTCTTCAGGGTTTTCAAGAAGAAGGCAGGCAACCGCAAAGCTGGCTCTCGTACCTCCAGTAGAGCCAATAATAATGCTAGTTTAAACAACCCAGAGTCGCCCCTCGCTGTAGGACAGTCTGATGGTAAGAAAAACACATCTAGTATTTGTCTAATGATATATCATCAGAATACATATAGGACGTGCAGGTCCTGCAGAAAGAAAGTGTTCGTACAACCCTTGGCATAAGAAACAAATTTATTCTTAGCTCTTTTTTGCTTCTCAGGCCTGAGTCCCTCTCCATCAAGTAGCCAGACACAGTCAATCATGAGGACCGTACCCTACGTCTCCACTACAGCTACTCCACGGCCTGCCCTAACGCCATCATCAGGCCGGAGTCAAACCCTCACATGCTGCCCAGAGAAGAGCGCCCCCATTGGGCTCTACAGCTCTGGCAGGTCAGGATTACACCTTAGGCCTGACCACAAGGAGCTGAGTCACAGTGGTGTGGATAGCTCAGGGTATTCGTCCTCTGAGGGAACGTATAGGACGCCGACAGCTGCCATCAGCAGTACCAGCAGAGTGAGCACTACCACTGGCTCTCCTGGCACGGGTTACAAGAGCAGAATCAGCAGTGCCTTCTTTAGTATGATGGGTGAGTACTGTTGTGTACACTATGGGGTGTGTGTGTGTTTGTATCCCAGGATAATAATATTATTGTTTCCTGTTTTGTGCAGACTCAGTCACATTGATGGCCGCAGCAGCAAAATCAAAAATAATGCATCTGACAGCTTTAGGTATGATCTTGGTGTATGTGTTTCAAATAAAGTAGTCTGTATATGCATGGGTATGGCTCATGCTTGTGCTTGTTTCGACTAGAACTAAGCTGATTTTACAGTATACATTCACATTCTTGTGTATCCACGTACGGTACATGCTGTCACAAGCCAGAACAGTTGTGTTTTCACAGTCGTTGGATGTGGTTTGGCTCCAGCTTATCAAAATCCTTGCAAATCCACTTTTCTTCTCTTCCAGCAACCAATGCATCACTCAGCCGTCGCACTAAAAAAGCTTTTGGACTGTTTCTACTCCTCCTCCTCATACTTCTATGTAAGTGATATATTTAACTTGCTGTGTTAAAGTTTGAATGTCATTAGGTAAAACACTCACATTTTCCAGACACCTCATTCCCTCCTCAGACATGTTAATGGTGTGACTTTCAATTCAACTTTACATGTTTCCTTGTCAGAAGGAAACAAATTGAACAAAATAAAAGAATTTGCTGAATTAAATATGATTGATGTGATATTCATAAACTCTAATTGTGTTTTTTCTAATTTGTGCGAAGTACATTTCTTAAAACCTAGCATGACTTTTTGTAGAGACTAATATGAAATTTATACCACCTACCAAGCCCACGTATTTTCCTGAGCGTGTTTTAAATTTGTGATACTTGAGGTATCCTCAGGAAACTGGTAAGCAGAGGTGGTAAGGTCTGCCAACAGGTGGTTGACTTACACAAGAGCACTGCTCTTCTGCCTATGTGCTCAGTTATTTCTCACTTATCCTCACCTCAGTGTGACTGAATGAGTCACGAGTCAAGGCCTTTATGGAGTGAGGTGATGTTTACTTCATACAGACTGTGTTTAAGCATGTGATCTTAAGGCACTATCACTATTGTTTTCTCCAGGTATTTGGTTCATCCTCCCTTTGTTGACCTCTTTCATCTCCCGCATGACAAAGACCCTGTCACAGACAAAACCCAAGAGTCACCCTGTTTTTCCTGCCACTCCTCCACCTCAACCCAACACTGTGCATTCTACACCTGTGGTAGGGCTCAACTGCACACTGTCTGCACCTCACTTGTTATGTTTGAGTGGTCTGTATTGATTGGCACTGAATGAGGAGGTGATTAGAAAGATAGATTAGATAGCATTCACCTTCTTAAACATCTCTTTTGTAGTAGAGTAAGTAGAATAAAGTATTATATGCATTTATTTACTGTATTTATAATATGGTAGTCCCTAGGGTATGTTTGTGACTCAAATACAGATTTAAACATTAAAAATTGCAACAACAAAAAATAAAAAAATGTGTGTGTATATTATAGACATTATTTTAGTGTAGGTTTCAGGCTTGAGGTCAATTCCTGTAGGTGAAATGGTGCCAAAAAACCTACAGCAATATTTAAATTACTGTAAAAACTCACAGACACACAGGGAATGGATTAATGTCACTATCATGAAGCCCACATATGTACTGTTCTGTGTAATGTGGTTGGGTGGTGTTACCATATGTTGGAGTGGCTGTTTATTTAAGCTTTAGATCATAACTGCTGTGAAACTGTCAGAAAATAACATGTTATTTCTGATAAATGAATTTTTTCGCTCTAATGTTGCTCCTTTATATCGGTCACTCTTCAGCTCTCTCGACCACCGTGCGTCATTCAGAGTGGAGAGGCTAACTTTGATTTTAATTATATTTGGTGTAATTTTAAATGTATTAAAAATTGCATACCGTCCAACTAGTGGGTAAAAGGAAAACTCAAACAAAAATAATCAACCAAAAAACTTTATAAACCTAATTAAAGGTATTATCAGTGACTTCCTTTTGTGAAACATTTATTTATGTTAAGGTTGCTGACATGAAAGTTTGCTGTTTTTTATATTACCTCAGTAGTATTATCCTTTTATCTCTGCAGGATCCAGCCATTGTGTCTGCTGCTGTCGATGCAAAGATGCAGCATCTTTTGGTAAGAAGCAAATCATGTTCAATTTTGCAGGTGAAACCACATGTTTTTAAACAATTGTAACAAATATAAGCCAGTTTAAAAGAACAAAAATGGGATGGTATAACATCTTGCTCTATGTGGGTGTTTTTCAATTATAAGCTCCATTTGTGTGTTTGGTTTCAGGCAGAGCTGCAGCTGAAACAAGAAAAGCTTCTCTCTGAGGTAGGACAACCTAATTATTTCTGTCTCTATGTTTCTTAATTGTTCTGTGTCTTCTCTTGTTCTTTTTCTGTGGAAGTTAACAAATTCTGAAAGTAATGATTAGTTAAATAGGAGGTCACAGTAGAAGCCAAAATACAGCAGGACGATAAATTAGCTGTGCAACAGTAACATCTAGTGGCAGTGATGGAGAAATGCATGGAACATAACCTTGTTTTTTAGAAATGTTCATGCTGACCCATTTACAGAGACATCTTGCTGGATAACACATTTTGGTGCCAACCAGTGACACAACTAAACAGTTATTAGCTTGTCACAGTTAAAAAATACCATCCCTAAGTTAAATATATTTCAATTTCTTGTAAATATGTGTAAAAAAAAAAAACGCACATTTTTAAAAAACACTCATCATTAAAATAACCCAAAGGTCTTTGGTCTAAGTTGCACAGTATCTGCATAAATCATTTCATATGAAGATATATGTTAGATTTAAGTTAGTTAACTTAATAAAATGTCAAAAATACAGTCAGTACAGGGATCATTTTTTCCTGTAACTTCCAAATTACCTTGGCACAACCATATCTTTTTCTCTCAGATGAAGGAGAGAATACAACTGGACATGCAGAAAATGAAAGCAAAGCTGGAGGCTGTGGATTCTGACAGTCGTCTGCGCTTAGAGCAGGAGATTGCTGGGCTGGGTAGACAGATGGCGCAGTACCAGACAGACAGCCACACTACTCAGTCCAGCCTAATCCTCAGGATCCAAACTTTGGAGGCCCAGAATGCCAAGGTAATAACTCTAATAGATACAGTTGTTTACAACTCTTGCACATCTCTTATTAGTGTAATATTCCAACCGGACCTGTTTGATTTTAATGTGATTTCCTGTCTCCTGTAGCTGTCGCAGGAGTTGTTGTCCATTCAGACAATGCCTCCTCCAGCCCCACAGCCTGAACCCATTGTCCACAGCCATCTCACACCAGAGCTCGAGCAAGCCATGGAGAAGTGGCTCACTGACCGCATCAGGGTAGGTGGAGATATGTGTATTATAGATCACACTACATGAAAGTTTGTTATTGCGAGGCTTACTATATTTGCTTTTATTAGGCTTCTGAATAAGGTGTTTTATATGATGTAACTTAACTTTAAACACATGTATAGGAACACGATGCAGTGGGGCTTGTTGACAACGGTGGCTGCTCAGAATGTTTACGTCCCATGGCTGACAAAATGGCCGACTTTGCCCTGGAGACTCAAGGTCAGTAACATGTCAACAACACTCTCTGTGTTTTGCTTAGCAGTACTGCATTGCAGGCTTAATGTGACAGGTTTACTGTTAATATTATACTGTTGTCTTTGTGTGTAGGAGCCAGTGTGATCAGTACCAGGTGTTCTGAGACGTATCGTATCCGTTCAGCATGTGTGACCCTGTTTGGTTTCCCCCTCTGGTATCCGTCTGAAAGCCCACGCACTGTTATTCAGGTACAATGATCATCTCCTTATGTTTCTTTTCTTCTTCTCTCTGTAAACAGGTTTTTGTTTTTCTGTCCCTCAATGTCTTTGTCCTTTGTAGATTAAGATCATTAATGGTTTCTGTGTTTCTAACTACATCTCTTCTGCCCTTTCAGGGTTACCCAGTGCTGCTCCCAGGGAAATGTTGGGCATTTCATGGTGTCCAGGGGACTCTTGTCATCTCTCTCTCTCACCCTGTTAGGATTACTCATGTGACATTAGATCACCTGCCGCGGTACAACTCCCCCACTGGCCGTATCGACTCTGCACCAAAAGACTTTGAAGTCTATGTGAGTGCTCTCACTACACATATGCAGTTTGGCATTTCATGGCTGCATCCATTTGTTTGTTTGTTTTTTGCATGGTGTCTTGGATCAGTTGCCTCAGATATTCACATACACTGAAAAGTTGGTATAATGGTGCAAATGTGAATAGAACTTTTATTATTCCCAGGGCATGAAAAATGACACCGAAGAAGGAACACTACTTGGGACGTTCACCTACGAGGAGAGCGCAGAGTCAACACAGACATTTAAGTTGCCTGTAAGTTCAAACCAACTTTACATAGACAGTGTCACCATGATATTCACTATAAGTGTAAGCTGTTGCTCTTGTTAGGTCCTAAATGTCACCATGCACTCATGTCTCTTCTCCTTTCTCTCTCTCTCTTTATTTTGTTCTCTCTCTTTTTATTCTGTGCTTTCCCCTTGTCCCCCAACCCCCAACATGCAGAATCCTAGTGATGAGGTTTATCGATATGTGGAGCTTCGTGTCCTCAGTAACTGGGGTCATGTTGAATATACATGTCTTTACCGCTTCCGTGTTCATGGAAAGATCGTCTCCACGTGAGAGTCACTGAACGCAACACGGCGGCTCATTCCAACATGACAGAAAATACATTTGCGATGTACTTTGTTTGGGAGTTCGATGTTTCTTCAATGCTACTTCGATGCTACTGAGAAAATGTTTATTGTTGACTAATGTCACTCCAGCTACTTTGGCTCTGTATTGAACTGCATATTATTTAAGAAACAGAAATCATGGGGAGTTTTTATTTTTTGTGCACATTTTTAAGTGCACGCTTGGCTTTGAATATGTGAACAGAATTAATTGTAAAATCTTCTCTAGCAACCAAAAGTCTACCTAGTGAAACCATTCGTGAGCATAAAGTCCTTATGCTCTTTAAAATGCGAGCGTGCCACAAAATAATTTTTGAACATTAATAATTATTATTACTATTAATCAGGTATTTCTTGTTGCTCAGCACAGTTTACAATTCTACCTGGATATGCCCAGTAAAATGCCATTTCTTAACATTTTGTCACTGGAGAACGTAAATACAGTATGTCCAAGACAGTGATTTAAAATGATCTCTTTATAGCCCAGATTTCTACAGATATGTCTGGGATTTCAACATCAACATGTCAACAAGTCATGCGTCTCAAGTCTTCCTGCCACAGCACATGAAATGATGAAGTCACATTATTAAAGTTAAAGAAGCTTATTTCATACTTTGGCCATTTTTTGGCACTAAATTAATTTAAATATTTATTGATCTAGTTTGTTTTCTTTAAAGCTAATTTGCCTTTATCAGAAGTGTTTGAAACAGCTGTTAATGACAGCTGCTTTTGGTTGTTTGTCATGTTCTGACTGACGTCCCATCTGACTGTTGGGATGTGCCATAGGAAAATACCAGACACAATTTTACAGAAGGCAGCAGCAGAAGTTTCTTTATCAGTATTGTTTGTTTTTAAGTTACGTTTAAGGTAACATGCGCAGCTTTGTACAAAAATATATAGCAAAAAATAATAAGCAAAAACTAGTTTCGGTATACTTGCCTGTACTTGAATACTTGAAAATGTCTTTTTCTAACTGAAAGGCATCATGTTCACTCCATGACATGACTGTTTCTACTCCCTACTGCCTTTCTACATAACACTTACACTTTATATGAGCTACACAATCAGGAAATAAATGTATTTATTTACAGTATTTGTAAAGTGAGAATATTCATGTATGAATTTGTGTGTTATGTCTGTTTTACAAGATACAAGCTTCCATTAAAATTTACAGTTCAAAATAACAAAGGTATAGAACACCTGGTTATACAAATATTGTTTGGATTGCTTGTTTGTACATTACATTTAGACAGAAGATGGTGGAGAAAATATTAGACACTTGTTTGTGTTATGAAGTGCACTAGAGGTGGATTCAGGAAATAAATGTGTCATTTTTTTTTTTTTAGATACAGATACCAAACAGATGAGACAGAGAAACTGTGTATTAGTATTAGTTATTTTATAAGATACAGATTTCTGAGGATGAAATCTTATGGAAAAAAAAGCTAATTTTTTTGTTATCAATAGTGGGCAAAACTATTTTAACACAAGTTGTGCTGGTAACATTAATTCAAAATAATTGTATTGCATTTTATATTTAAATTCATTGTAGCTCAAAAAAGGATTTGGGTTCCATTCTAATGTTTTAATTTGTCATTAGTTTTGAAATATCTTCATTCTTTAGGACTAAGAAATATACATTTCAGACATTATGCAATGCATAATGTAGATTTTAAAAAGTAAAAAGAAATTAGGAAACCCTTGTTTTCATATCTTTAGGCTGTTGAACAGTCTGTGTAGTCCTAATGTCAGCATCTTTGTGCATTTTCCCCCTTTTGTGAACACAAAAATATGCCATTCTTCTATATAAAACCATGTGAGCTACATAGAGCACAATGTTTAAGTTAATCGTTGAATTAGTTCAATCTTCTCCATACATGTTGAATTGTTCACATATCTCAAGAAACCTAAAGAAAACAATAAATGTAGAGGTTTGCTAACATTGCATACAGATTCATTCGTCAGAGGGCTTGTCCATAGTGAATGAATACCTTTGAATGCCTATTTGTAAGCCAGTCCGATTTATTAAATAAAACACTGTAATATGTTTTTTCTCATTGCATTTATTGTTCTAATATAGACTACTGAAAACATGCTTATTACACATTATATAAATGTTACACGGAGAGTGTGCAGCTTCCAAACTTACTTTCACTGCTGAAGATCAAAAATGTATGTCTATATTTAAACCTACAATATGCAACTTAAGCTAGTGCTAGCAAGAGACTTTAATTTACCCTCTGCCATGCCCAGCTTTGCCTCTCCCTCTCTGTTACTGTGTATGCTCTTGTACCTTGTGCTTTGCTCCACTGCGCTCTGCACAGCCCTACCAGCAGTGTCAAACAGCAATAAACAAGAGAAACCTTCTAATCAAGCAGCACTTGATGAAATTCTGGAAGTGCAAGCCTTACTCAAAAACAGAACAAAAGTTCTGAGTTTTGACAGCACCTCTGTGCAATAAGAGGTTTTGAAGCACATTTCTACAAAGAAGTTACTTTAAACATTTTTCTTAAATATTCTCAAATGTAATTGTGATTATACAGACTGTACCTACAATACTGTGCAGTGATTCTCTTACATTTGACTGTACTGCAGATATCATAAAGATCAGGGTGCTTTCAACAGTTGCGGCAGTTTTTGTGTGGCAGAAGCTGCTTGGTCCCGACAAGATAACACATAGTCTAAGCAAAACTGCTCAGGCAGAGAGTCGTGTAGCTCACAGAGGTGAGGGGTGAGAAGAGAGGGAAATGACTGAGATCCAAATTCTTCAGTGTTCACTCTGTAAGTGGGATATGGTAGTGGATGATGACCAGCACAAATAAGGTCAGCACTATCCTAAATGCTCGTTGTTTCACTGGGTGGACCCCTTTTCAGCTGGGCCCAGTTTGGTGAAGAGACCTAAGCAATTAATTATTTAAATGAAATAAGTTATTTTTGGGATCTGTTATTTGCCTGATTTCAGCTAGTGAATCAATGACAGACTAACCATCAGCAGGTGCTTGCATTCATACTGTAATCAGAAAGAATGCACAGATGCACTGTTTTGTTTAGTTGTTAGTGGGTTATACTATAAATGACTGAGCTTGAGCTGGATATGATCTGGATTAAAAGTGACATTTAATTCTGTATCGATTCTTGCTGTATTTTCAGCAAAATATGTGCATGGTTATTTCAGTAACCAGGAAATTAAGTAAAAAGAAACACATAATAATATTATACATAGAAATACTTATCACTCTACCTTCCTGAAATCACAATGTTCTTCACCGAGAGTCCCAGTATTTGGGCTGAGATGAGCGATGGTCAGACAACCACCTGATAGAAACCAGGCTCTTCACTGCATTTTATTTCCTACATTTGAATAACCACAGTCAAAACTGGCAGATGATAAATTAGCACTACTTCTATGTTGAATGTGGATTAATATATGCAGTCACAATATTTGTGTTTTAGAACCCACTGCACTAAATCAGAATAACAGCATCATCTGCATAGAGTATGAGTCACTAGACTGGACTGGACCTTTAGACTGCACCTTCACATCTTGTTCATTGTTTCAACAAATACAGCTATGTTTTTCTAAGCAACGTGAGCTTGATTTTTTTTGCCAACAGGGAAAGGCTGCTCACAGTTGGCCTGGCTTCATGCAAACAGAAACCAATAAGCTAGCAGCAGCAGTGCCAATCTATAAACTCAGGTTAAAATCAGTAATCTGATATACAGTCTGTTTATCACCATAGTGACGTTTCTAGTCATTTGCCTGTTAAATTATCTTTAAAGCTAGATTTTAGTTAATGTCATCTGTGGATTGGAGAGTAGTACAGCCCTAAACAGCGCAGTAACCACAGTTGGAGACAGCTGAGTTACTCTTGTATTGCAAACTGTTACATCAGGTTTTTAGAGTCACAAATAATAACAATAATTGTGACTTCATCTTTACTGTTTTAAGTGAGCAGAAAGTTAATACAGCAGCTTTATACTATGGTTATGTTTACTTTTTCCACTGCTCTTATTGGTAACATTATCTGACATAGTATCAGCTTGTGAGTCATTAGCTTGTTTTACTGAAAGCCAAGCACAAGTGTGAATACATGTATATGCTATATGCCCTGTTTAGTGCAACCACATTTAAAACAAAATTAAAGTAAAATTCCAGTAATTTATTGTTGCTCTGTCATTATGTAGGATAATTTACAAAAGATGTGATGTTTAAAATTATCAAATCAAGATATTCTGACTTTCTGTCTTGTTTGTTAAGCTCCAATAATACAGGATCTTCCATTTCCCATAATTTATCTCGATAGCATTTACTATACACTCACTTACAACTTTCAAACTTTATGCTGTCAGTTTGTAGTCTGGTCTTTATGTCAGGACAATGTGAGAAATGAATCCTGGTGACCTCATCAAGCTCCTCCAGAGAACAGTTTTGTACTAAACTATAGCGCTTGAGTGTGTAAAACTGTTGTGTAATGATAAATGTTGCAAAACACACACGGCAGCGTTTATGTAAGTGGGTAATTGTTATGACTTTGCAACCTGGTATTCCCAGCGGGATTTTTTTTTCTCAACACTTAAGTCTGAGCACATTAGTAACATCTTGCATTAGATTTCTCATGTATGTTTACCTTGCATCACCTGTTTACTAAAAAGTCCACAGTTGCATCAGTGAGATGAATCTTCTGCCGTAGTGCTACTATAGATAAAGAACTCGTTAGAACAGACCTGGGATCAGCTAACCCTTTAACACCCTAAAGGGTCCCACATAAGTGGGAAAAAACAAAAAAACAACCTCAGGCCAAGTTTGGGGAATCTGTAATACTGATGTTTTTATACTGTAACAGCTCAGAATATTGCTTTGTGCACATGACCATGTTGCATTCTTGCATTACATATGTAATAACAGTGTGTTTTGCAGACTCAACATAAACAAGCTCCTTTGTATGAATCCAACCAGTCCAATCGTTAAAAACATCTACTTTGCATTACCACCCAATCACAGTTTGGAGTTGACACCACATTGAAGAACGCTAGCTAATATGACATTAGTCTCTGCGGAGCGTGTTTATAAGCCCCTAGCCCTGAAGATCTGGTGCTACATGCAGGAAAGTTCTACAGTTTGTGAAGAAGACTCGGACTGCTGGAATCGGAACCTTGCTAAGGTAATTTCACTTTGTTTGACAAACTAAATAATATTTAGATTACGAGTAAAGACATAACCATTTGATTTGCTTTCCAGCCTCTTGGTCCAACTTCGTCACTTCCTTCCCTGCCACTGACCTCATGAATTGCACCACCCTCGGTGACCCCTGTGGACATAGACCATGGTATGAGTTCCATGAGTGTGCTGCGGCCCCTTACGCCTTTGTTTTCTACTTTGCGGTCAAGATGTTCAACTTGATACTAGGGACGCCCTGCAATGTACTTGTCATGTGGCAGATCGCCACCAAGAAGAGTGACACATCCACCTCCGACATCTTCATTTTTAACTTGGCCATCCTGGATGCATACTTCTGCTTGATGACGCCCATAGAACTGGTGAACCGGATTCTGCTGGACGACAGTCGCATTTGGTATTTTCAGAGGTTTGCATATGGGATCAAGGATGTGGCACCACTCTTTCTGGTGAGTTTTTGCTGTACCCCAGAGCAGTAGTAAATGTAGTGATATGTCTCTTCACCTTACATAAGTAACTTAAGACTTATATATACTTAGACTTATGACATTTTGATATTTTATAGTCAAATAGAGCATCTATTGTATGATACTGTTACTAGTCCAACACTAGTCAGGATCACTCCAATGAATGCATCACTGAATATGATTACTCAACACTAAATATTTTTGTTTTGAAAGGGTCTTTATAAAGGACTATGTCGATCAGGTAGGGAGTTCAATGTCTAGAAAACATTATGTTCAAACTAGTAAAGAGTGTCTCGCATGTATCTGAAAATCTTCTGCTGATGAGTTTCATCAAAGTTCTAGTAAGTTCAGTAATGTTGACTCTCTGATTTTAAAGTATACTGTATAGTAATCCTTCCTCTTGTCTGCTGTTTCAGATGTGTATCTGTCTAGATCGCTACGTGGCTGTGGTCCACCCAGTGCTGTTCACTGGTATCCGCGACAACAACATCCGCATTGGCATTTCTGTAATGGTCTGGGGTCTTATTGTGGCTCATGGTCTCGTCAAGAGCATCTTCGGAGTCATGAGTGTCACTGAGGTCTTCAGTAGTGTCGTCCTCATTGCTTTTGTTGTCATGGTCTTCTGCAACATTTCTGTGATCTGGGTCCTTCGTCGCTCTGTGGTTGGAAAGGAAGTGATGCACCCAGTTAAGAAGAAGGCCTTTAAGATGGTTCTGATCATCCTGACCATTATTGTTGCCAGCTACCTGCCTGTGGCTCTCATGCCCTTTGTGTCATTCTACTCATTTGTGGTCTTCCAGTGTCAAATCAGCATTGCAGTGTTCTCCATCATGGACCTAAGCTGCAGCGTAGAGCCTGCGCTTTACCTCACAAAAATGGAGTTTGTGAGAGGCAGCTGCTGCGGGCGGAGTGTGTCTAAGACGATGTATGATGCCCAGGTGTAATCAAGCTAGCAATTTTCTTGCAAAACACCAACTAGAAAAGGACTCTGTACCCCATTTTGTTGTTTGAAGAAACACTGCCATGAATTTTTTTTGCCATTGATAACAAATCTGCCCAGAAAGGCATTTTGACTTTTTTTTTTTCCCCCAAAATATGTGACAATAATTGGTCAAAATTAAGTTGGGACTGACATCTGACTCTTTGGTCTGTTTACCATATGGAATATGATCGCTATATTCAGTGACAGAATATGATGCTATAATTTAGGTGAAAGCAGCTAATTAAACTTGCAGCAATGTTTAATATTAACCAAAGCAGCAAGAACAAGCCTCTGTGCACTACAAACAACTGTCTAACTTGCAAAAATGCATCAAATGACAGCTAGCTAGTTTAGCCTTAGCTAAAGCAAAACAAAATGGCTGATTTTTCCCTATTATTTTTAAATAAACTTTATTTAGGGTTTTTTTAGGGTTAACAGTGAATTTTCATGAATCTACTATTTATTAATTTATTAAATTACTCAACTATAACTAAAACACAGATACTCTAGCTAAAAGTAACCGGCCTAGCAGAGTAGCAGAAACTGCTACAGGAATGTGTGCAGTTTAGTGTAGTGAGCCTCCTTTTAAATACATCCTGTATTAGCTTAATAATTTACTGTTTACTACTTATTACATTAGTAATTTATTGTATTGTTTGTAGTAATGGTGGATGGACAAATGGACACACCACAAAAGATACATTTAATTAAATGGCTGTCCAACGTCTGATTTTTGGGGGTAAACATTTTCTTGAAAATTTAATAATCTGTTAGCTTGTTGGCTGGTCCTAAAATTGTAAACTAATTTTTTCTCAGCTGTGCTGTTTCTGTGCAGTAGTTACAGCTCACTGTCCTTGTAGGGAAGAAATCTGATTTTGGCTGAAATATTTTGAAACCAAAGAGAAGTAGTCATTATTTAACAACCGATAGCCTTTAGAAGTAGCTTCAGTATTTTGCAGTGCAGTTACAAGTTAAATTAATACTAGGGAACAACTTCTTGTGAATGGTTTTCTGTGTCTGTGTGTCAGCCTTGTGATGGACCAGCTTATGGTGTACCTCGCCTCTCACCCAATATAGGTATAGACACCAAGATTTGCTAAATGCTGTCACTGTGTACCTTTACAAAAAAGAGGTATACTATTAGTATACTTATTTTAAACTAAAAATGAGCAAGTATACTTTCAGTATACTTATCATGCACTTATCAGAGATAAACTAAAAAGTGGGCCAATTTAGTACATACTACTAGTACAAAGTACATAGAAGTATAGTTACTTTACTTGAAGTATACTTAAAAAAATGAACTTTAAGTATACTACATTTTTGTAAGGGTAGTATATACTGTAGCTGCAACTAGCAGCTGATGCCCAACAACTGTGCAGCATAAAAAGAGAAGAAATAATTCATTACTATAACAGTAGTTGAGGCAGTTATTTATAAAAAACTGAAAAAACTCATGTGTTTCATGTTCTATAACAACAGATGATAAAAACCCATCCTATTAACACACACACACACATTGCTGTTTACTTTAGTCTGCAGCAGCGCCTGGTTTGCAAACCACTTATTAAGCATTTAACCAGCCATTTATTAAATATCAGCTACAAACTCCCTGTGAGCAGTTAGCAGCAGTGTAACAAGTAGACAGGCTATTATTCAGTATAAAGACTGAATTACCCCCTCATAGTTGAATGCCTCCGCCAACCAGTGAAGTTGCAGCTGCAATGAGAGTTTCTCCAGGTTAATCAAGTGGACATTTGTGTGTGTAATGCGCCAGTAGTCAGTCCAGCTTTTCTTTCTTTCTACTTGGTGTCTTAAAGGTACATTACTAACATCTACTGAACTGGAGCATAGAGCAGTTTGATGACAAAAAACATAACATTGTGTGGGCCTTTCAGGTCATCCCGCTTGCCAAGGCAGAGTATGGTCCGCACAGCGATTTGGCACAGGTTTTACAACGAATGTCCTTCCTAATGCAACCCTCCCCAGTACCGGGCTTGGTACCAGCACTCAAAGTACACCAGCTGGTGCACCCTCAGTGGATAGGGATTTGTGGACAATGTGGGGGTTCAGGGTCGTGTCCAGGGACACTTCAGCACATGTCAAAAGCCGGGTCTCAAACCACCAACCCCTGGATTGATGGGTGACCACACTACCAATTGCTCCACTGCAGCATCAGCCAATCTTGTTTTAAGTAGTAAAATACATTTCTTTGCATAATTTATTACCATTAAGGTTTTGTGTAATGTAGTAAATCCAGTGTGCTTAGTGTGTTGGTGTTTCATAAATGTTGGAAACTTCATTTGGACTCCCATATTGCACAAATAGTTTGAGCTCTCTGAAAATGTATAAAATAAATAACTATCTATATAGCTAAGACAAATAATTTATGTTGGGCTAAAAAACCTGTCTCTTGTTTCTTTCTCTCTGTTGTGCATGTTTTTTATATAATTTTGTAGTGATTGTGTAGATTTTTGTTGTGATTCATTGCCCAACTAAAACCAAATCGAATCAACACATATATTTCATCAGTGCATTTTTAATGTCAGTTCTATATTTGTACCTGCTAAAATCGTGCAAATTTAGATGGTTACACTTTTTTTTATCATTTTGTTGCACACTGCTTCAAGACAGCGATTTGAAAACGAAACATGATTATGACACAACCTCAATTTTACAGACTTTACAACGCCAATTCCAAAAACCTGGGACACTGTGTAAAATTGACATACAAACACAATGATTTGCAAATCTTGTTGGCCATAGAACTCTAAATTGCCCATAGGTGTGAGTGAGAGTGTGAATGCTTGTTTGTCTATATGTGGCCCTGCGATAGACTGGCAACCTGTCCAGGGTGTACCCCGCCTCTCGCCCGTAAGCCAGCTGGGATAGGCTCCGGCAAACCCGTGACCCCTGCGGGGACTAAGCGGTTCAGAAGATGAATGAATAAATGAATGAATGAATGTTGGCCATAGATATCCTAACATTAACACTAACTGTAAACTATATCTCTATTATTGAAGGGCAGAATCCAATCAGACTTAACTGAGTCATGGCTACTGTCCCCGGAAAGAAAAACATACTGTGAAGGAAAAGAGTTTGAATTCATACAATTAACACAATGAATAATGCAACAGGTCAAAACAGCAAGAAGCACCAGCAGCATTAGAGTTTTGATTTTCCTAATTCATGAACCTGATGTGAGCCAATTCCATAAATCAAAGGTTTAATTCTGTTCAGAAAAGGCATCTTTTAGGTGTTTTTCATATGGTGACATCTCTCCCATTCCCAAACCACCTTCAGGAGCAGCATGATGACAGTATGAATCATATGCTTCAGTGAGCCAGGCAAAAAATTCAGCCACAGTCTTCTCAGGGCCCTGCTGAATTACACTAAACACAGTCATGTCTCGGTATATTGGAAACCGCTGCTTCATCCCTTCATTTAGGTTTGTCAGTGCTGCCTTGTATACAATGTTACTTTGATTGTCTCAGTTGGGGCCTGCTGATGTCTTCTGTTAGTGTCAGTGAACAGATGTCTCACGTTATGATAACTAGTGCCCAAGTGTCTTTTCATCAGTCTTTCAAACTTCTCAAATGTTGGTCTGTAGTCTTGCGTCATGTTGCAGAGGTCATATGCCAACATTTTTAGAAGGGTGGCAGATTCTCTCCATGACCGCTTTAATGTCAGCATCAGACCAGGGCTGAAAAACAATCTGGATGCCAGTGGCCCCCACCACCTTGATCACAGGAAGATTAATGGAAATTGAACATTGTTATCCTGGTCCTCCTCCCTGTGGTCGTGGATGTAGGGCAGTGGTCGTGGAGGGCAAACATCCAAATCAGAGCTCACCCGATGAACCCCCGAAACAGAATACAATAGATTAGTGTGTGTCTGTGAGTCATCCAAGCTTAATTTGCTCTAATTTAAATTTTCTTGGTTTGGTTTAGCTTGTGATTTTTTTTCATTTCCCCATCTTTATTATCTTGTGTTTCCTTTTTTTCCTTATTACGTCTTTAATTTCTTATTCTGTTTCTTTCCCTTAAGTTGGCTTCTTCCTGCCACATGCCATATGCTTTCCAGTCAGCCTGAAATTCATCTTTTTTATTTGTGTTGTCTTTTTTTGTTTGTTATGGACAGGTCGCCAGTCCATTGCAGGACCTGCCTCCTTATCTAAGCTTTAAAGTGTATCTCCCCAGTGCAGCTGTACACCTCTCACAGGCACCAAAATGGTTAAACTAGTACAGTTTAGCTCACACAACACAAAAGCTAAGGGGCGTCCGTCAACATACTGGTTCTAGAAACAACTAGATTTGGACTCTTAGGTGAGATTTTTGACTATCTAGTAAAAAACTAGTGGTCCCCACACCACAGAGAAAAAGATGCCAAGCAAAGCTTTTATTATAATAATAATAATAAGCTTTATTTATAGAGCACTTTTTTAAAACATTCATTACAAAGTGCTTTACAAGAGAGAAAGACAATAATAACAGAACAATCACAAGAAGAACACAAAATAAATAGTGTAAGACAGGGAGGAACTTCAGCACAATAACACTTGACCAATTAATATAGAAACCAATCAAGTCCCCCTTGAGCAAGCATTTAAGCGACAGTGGAGAGGAAAACTCCCTTCCTTCTTTAAGGGAGGAAGAAACCTCCAGCAGAACCTGGCTCAAGGTGGGCGGCCATCTGCCTTGACCGGTTGGTGTGTGAGTAAGCATAGATGGAGCAGGGCATAATGATATAGACAACAGCAATGACATTAACAGCACAAGGGTTGAAAAGCAGGGTGAAACAGCAACTACATTCAGTTTATATAAAATCAGGAAAAGCTCTCCGATAAAAGTATGTTTTCAGAAGTGATTTAAAAGAGCTTACTGAGTCAGCTGATCTAATATTCTCGGGCAAGTCATTCCAAAGCTTTGGGGCTCTAACTGCGAAGGCTCTG
>OMLM01015858.1:3738-17229 GCA_900302695.1 Helostoma temminkii | reverse complement strand
CGCCAGTCTATCGCAGGGCCACATATAGACAAACAACCATTCACACTCTCACTCACACCTACGGGCAATTTAGAGTCCCCAGTTAACCTGACTGCATGTCTTTGGACTGTGGGTGGAAGCCGGAGTGCCCGGACAGAACGCACGCAAACACAGGGAGAACATGCAAACTCTACACAGAAAGACCCTGGCCGACCCCGGGAATCAAACCCAGGACCTTCTTGCTGTGAGGCGACAGTGCTAATCACTGCACCACTGTGCCGCCCCATTTTGACCATAACTTTGTTATTTAATTTATATTAAATTTGTATTAATTTGTAATTTGTTTATTTGCTAGCAGAGCAATAAAGTATTTTTTTCTACTATGTACATTTCATGAATTATTTCAGTACATTCTTTTATCGTGGGCGATATTTTATCTATATCAATAAAGTCCATTTTCTGTTTTCTGTCTGTTGCTTATAGACTCCAACTGGTAAAACCCCTGCTGCAAACTGGCACACTTTAACAAAATGTAATGGGGAGCATCTTAGTCCTACAGACCTAGAGCCAAAAATAGGGCCTCATGTGCCTCTGCAGGTCTGACCATTCATTTTCATGACAAGTACATAAAACAAATGTGTGGCCAGATCTGAAAAGAGGTGATCTAGTCACACACACTAATGCATAACAGATTATCTGTAATTGGTCATATCAAAATTAAACATCCTGTTGGCTTTCCCTAGGTGAAAGTGGTACCCAAGTGCCTACTCTGATGCCTTTTCATAAATAAAACAATAATTTTAACTAAATGAAGAAGTAGGAACATTTATGCAGCTGCACAGTGACTGGATGCACCACAGATGTAAATCCATACTCTGGAGACAACATCATGTAGAGAGCGAGTCCAGTCTCAGATACTATACATTCTTAGTTAGTTAGTGTCTATAAAACTGGTACTGTACACTGGCACCTTCAGTCCAAAGACATGCATTAAGGTTATTTGGCGACTCTAAATTGCCTGTAGGTGTGAGTTAGAGTATGAGTGGTTGTCTTTGTCTATATGTGGCCTGTGATGGACTTGCGACCCGTCCAGGGTGTACCCCACCTCTTGCCCATATAATGGCTGGGATAGGCTCCAGCACGCCCACGACCCCTGTGGGAACTAAGTGGTTCAGAAAATGGATGGATGGATGATAGCAACACCTTGCATGTCCCCAGAAAATGAGCCTTGGTATTACATATCACATCACTGCCATTGAGCATATTTTCATATAAATTACATTTCCACTATTTGTGATGTAAGAGAACCGAAAGTCAAATTCCCTGGTAGCAGCCCTGAAGGGATGGACTGCCAAAGCAACAAATCGACAGCCTGTCATTGGCATCCATAAGCCCAGCTGCCTGGACTGAACTCTGACTGACAAGTCACAGCACAGCAGGAAAGAAATGGCTGAATTGCATGTAGGCGGGATACACTACAAAAGCAATGGAAACAATATCCTTGCTGGCTTTAACATGGCACTGCACCATCACACACAAGTTCCAACCCTCAAGAATGCACATGTTCATTTTATTGAGAGGTTTATGTTTAGTTCAGGTCTTTTTCTGTGCCATTGAATCTGGTTACAATCATATTATATGACTGATAGATTCTGTAAAAGGCTACATATACTTATGAGCTTTGTATCAGGCAAACATGTTGTCAGTACATTTAACTTTGATTTCCAGCAGATTCCAATTGTTCTAACATCTTTCCAACCCTTTTTCCATTGTGTAAAACATTTCCGATTGTCACTGCATCATACTACCCTGTGTCACATTGCCTTCTGGCCATGGCTTAATATGCGCAATGAACACTTGGAATAATTTAATAGGGAAATCTCAATCAGTAGTGGTTATTTGTAAAAAGGAAATAAAGGGAATCTATTTATCTGGTGACCACGGCATTATGCTGCCAGGCCTGTATGTTGATGCATGATGTGCAGTTATGTTCCCATCGCAACAATTTAAACAGTCATTCTCTCTTACATGGAGTACAGACAACTGATCACATTAATGCATACTTGTCAAATGTAATGAAGCAAGAAAAACAGACGCCTGTGGGTAAATTTTAAAATGATGCAGCACTACTGACACTCATGCAAGGTTAAAAGCACACAGATACATTGGTTGTAAGTCTTCAGCTGACAACAAAATGTTTGCTCCCTTTGTATTTAGTATTCCCAAGTATGATTGATGAGCACAAGGATGTTAACTCTAGATCATTTTCATCTTAAAGAAGTCTTAATCCACTTTAGAAATACACTTATAAGTGCATAAACATATAAAAAAGGTACAAATAAAATTGGATTTTGTTGTTTGTGTTTTGATATATTGCACTGTAGTCATGCATATTTCAAAATCAATTTTTAGTTAAATTAGCCAAAGGTTTATGTGTTTTTTCAGAGCATTAGAAGAAAGAATTCTATTGTAGAAACAACACCATAAACATAAAGTATACAGCGGTATACAAAGCCCTATAAGCCAGATTTCACATTTCATGTGGTTAATGTAATTGACGCTTTTATGTGAATGTGAAGCACTTTGAGTTGCTGTTGTATATGATAAGTGCTGTACTGTATAAATAAAGTTGACTTGACTGGATGTAAATGTTAAATTAGTTCAAACTTTCCTCTTCTCGCTCTGTGACAGCTCAGCTGGTCAGAGATGAAAACATTAGATGCACCTAATGTATCTATGTAATCCCATGTATGTTTAGAACAAACACCTGCCTTCTCGCTGCAGTCCTACTCTTATTGTGTCTCTTTCTCTACTTTTATCCTCCTCCTGCTGTCAGGATGAGTGTCGGGCTCTTTGCTCTCCACAATGTTAGCTGGCAGGAAGAAGCCGTGTGTCTGTCATCAGTTGGGGACGAGTGACAGCCACGTTGGCGGCCTGTCACAGCTGCCGGTTCTTAGGTCGCTGAAGGTGTCTACATCAAGCATTTACTGTACGCCCAGGCGATCACCAAGATCCCACAGACTGAAAAGAGACTAGACGACCTTCTGGTGCAGTACAAACCGGGAAACAGGACAGGGATGCAGATCCTGCACATTTATGTAAATTCAATTTAAGCAGCTGTGATGCATAAAAAAATCGGGACCCTTTTTTCCCCATTTTTGTGCTCTTTTTTCTCTTTCCCAGAGATGTTGCAAAACTTAATTTCACCATTCATCCATGATATACCTACATTTGTCTCACTAAGTAAATGCTACAGAATGTGAACACACACACACACACACAAATGCATAACAGATTATCTGTAATCCGCGATGCCATGCAGCAACAAAAGGATGAGGCTATTTCTGTTTATACAGAAACTCTACTCAGACAGGAAAGATTACTTTTCAGGGTTTCCTGCTAGACACCTATATACAAATTCTTATGGTCAAGTTTCTAAATGTGCAACTGAGAAACTGAATATTACAGCAGAGTCCTGCAGGGCTTGGTGAAACCATTATTCCAAACAAGACACACATGTTGTGACCTGTTTTTGACCACAAATGAACAACATTTGAGAGTCTTATGAAAAGCCTCAATATCTGGTTCCTTCTCTAACCCTCCCAAAGCTGATCTACTCAACTGAAATAAATCCAAACATAGATTTCTCTTCCTTGTACTAGACTATGGGGACATTTAACATTTGGCATTGAAAAATAAACTTTGGCATTGAAAACACCGTTGGCATTACTGAAAAAAGTTGTAGTGGCATTGAAGAAAATGATTTGTACTGAAAAAAGCTACACAGAAAAACAAACTGTTGTTTAAAACAATCTAAGCTTTAGATAAAGTATTAAGTTTTTTATTTTTTGCTTTTTTGTTTTGTTTTGTTTTATGGCCCTGCGATAGACTGGCGACCTGTCCAGGGTGTACCCCGCCTCTCGCCCGTAAGCTGGCTGGGATAGGCTCCAGCACCCCCGTGACCCCTGCGGGGATTAAGCGGTATAGAAGATGAATGAATGACTGTTTTGTTTTATGCTCCTTTAGGAAATGCCCACTGGAACTACTACTTAGCTTGCTAAGCTAACTCCTGGTAAATGCTAATAGTAATTAACTTCAGCAACAACACAGGTGAGATAGTGTTTCATCAGGCCTGTTTAAAACTATTTTTCCGTGTCTTCAACAGAAAAGAGTTAAAGCATGGCAACTTACTGACAGTGCAAATATATGTACCTATGGGTATTTGCACCAGCTCAATTTTACAGCTGCTTCCCAAAGCCTTTGTCCCCCACACAATGTAGAATGGGGCTAATAAATATCAGCTTTCCCTGAGGTGTTAGAAACATCCGGATGTAACCTATGCCAAACATGGTTCGCTTTACAGACAAAACGCAGTCGAAAAAACTGATACTTATTATTTTTGCTATGCTACTGTTTAATGTAGTAGTTCAACCGCCTTTCTCAGCAGTTACAATGCAAGTGGCGTAACATCCTCTCTGTGCGCACCACACAAATGAAAACGGCAGCTCACTTGACCTCAGTGTTCATCTGAGCTCTCACATCACAGCCTATTTCTCTCTTCTGTTGTTTTTAACACATCAGGAAAACCTGAAATTTATTTACCCCATTCTACATTGTGCGGGGGCAAAGGCTTTGGTAAGCAGCTGTGTTCTGCAGTTTAATGAAGCTGACCATAAGTAGCAATGTTGTCAGTAACTCACCACACTTTAACTCTCTTCTGTTGCAGACACAGAAAAACATGGTTTTAAACTGGCCTCATAAAACACTAAGCTCGCATGTTTCAGCTGTTGAAGTTAGTTGCTATTAGCATTTACCAGTAATTAGCTTAGCAAGCTACAGTAAGAAGAACAGCGGTTCCTTCCCAAAGCAGCTTAACTTTAGTTAAACATTGGTTTTAGTCCAGTTCAATTATATGAGTAAAAACAACAGACTGTGGTATAAGAGCTCCAACACTTCAACTAAAAACGCTAAAAACAAAGAAAAATAGGATTGTCATTGAAAAACACAAAATAATTTTAAAAAAACAGTGAAGAAGTTAAACTAATATTATTTTAAGTGAACAGAAAAAAACTTTAAAAGGTATAGGCTCCATCACACCTGCGACCCGTACGGGGACTAATCAGTTCAGAAAATGGATATGTAGTACTAGTGTTCTCCTTTAAGAAAACTTTAACTTTGAACGTTCACCCACAGTAAAAATTCATGTTTGCATCTTCTTATTGACTGCAGTTAAACACAACATCTTAAAGAATATTTACACAACCTGGCAGCATATAATTGCACAATTAGTGGACCGAACTATGATTAGTGAGTTACTGCTAGACTAGTGAGTTAACTGCTGCCTTGCAACTGTATCTTCACAAAACTCTTTTTGCTGTAAAATGTATGGAAACATTTAGTAGCACTAGTTACTATGAACTGACAAGATATGCAGCATATCAATTAAGAAGTATTCACTGTAAGAAAATGAAAGGCTCTATAAACGTATTGAGTGAGAGTTCAGAAGAAAAAGAGACAACTAAAAAACAAATTTGGCATTGACTGTCTACTTCAACCTTAATATCTCATGACTGATGGGTCAGAATTGTCATGCACTTTTTTTGGAACTATTTTTATATTACCTAAAATAATATAATACCTGCTCATTATATAAGACGTGATCTAAAAGAAAATATTGATATTACTGTCACATCATACACCGCCCACCTCCAAATTGTGGAAGTGATTTGTGATTAACATTAAACATGCCACAGTGTTGTCAAAGTCAAACTGTCAAACAAATAAAAGAGTACCTCAACAAACCCAAAGAGTCCATTTTGTAACGCACGAGCAACTATTTTGAAATTCCACAATGGTTTTCCGTTGGTGCACAGAAGTTGGTACACGAACCTTTCTAAGTACACACATGACCACAGAACCTTTCAATTGGGGGAAAACTCTGAAACTTGCAGTGAAATGTTTTCCCTAGACAGCAGGGAAAAGCAAATGAGAGATCTGAAAGCTTAAGCCAGCGGTGTCAACACTAAAAACTGTCCATACTAATTACTTCCCAGAGGGAATTTCCACTTTATTCCCTCTCTGTTGTCAGCATAGTCACTGATTCAACTGCAGGAGAGCATTCTCACATCCACTCCAAGGGAAGGCTCAGCACCCCACTTCCATTTTGATTTGCAGACAGAGTATAATACCGTTGTTGTTTTCTATTCAAATGCAAAGCATGACACTATTCAAACTGTGTACTGTATGCATAACAGTGCCACAGAGATGCAGTCCACAGTCGCTAACCAGGAGCAGTATAACTGCAGAATATAGTGACACCCTACTTAAAACAATCCGATTATATAGATGTGTTTATTTAGTGAATGTTCTCAGGGTAATCATAACTCATTGTTGCCATGTTTTATACATTAACCTGTTTCTCCCTTTTGTTTGTGACCTCACCTACTATTTTGTCCTCGCCTTTTTTCAGCATTTTTTCCAATCCTGTTCACTCCGGTCTTCATCAGTCTTTGACTCATTGCTGCTCTCTATCTGTCTTTGCTACCTTTCCTCACATTTCTCCCTCCCTTCTCTCTTCGCCTTTCCTCCTTTCCATTCAGATCACTCTCCTTCATTTCAGCACCCCCTCCTCCCTCTGCATCTCTTCATGTCTTCTCTTTCTCCTTCTATCCTTTCCTCCCTGTCTGTCCATTTTTTCATCCCTCCCCACTCAAAAGCGATGAACCAAGGAGGTGACAGGCTGATAGCAGTGTGATGTGCATTCGCCGGGCTTCATGCCACCCAACTCTCTCCTGTCAGACTTGTAATAAACTACTTCTGCTTCTACTGATACATGGCTAATACTTCCAAAAAGTCAAATACATCACATTAACTATCAAGACACAATGTGAAGGGTACAGCAAGGATGTGTATGTCAGTGTGACTCACTCATGATCGCTGCAATTTTGCCTGCAGGCTTGTTAGGGCTGCATGCGGATACAGAATCTGATACACAGATGCAAAACAGAGAGAACCCACAAAAGCTTTTTAAAGGGGTCATATTATGCATTTGTGTTACATGTATACTATTGTGAAGTTGGGTGCCCATATTACACACAGTCAGAGGCCCATACCTTGATATGAACATGTCTTTGAATGCTGGCTGGTAGGGAAACTTCCAGATTTCTGTCTGGCCAATATACTATACACATATTGACGTCAAGCTGTATGTACGCTGGCACGTAAGCATTAATACTGGACAGCAGCATTAGCCATTCTGGAGAACCACCAACCTCTGCACAGACACCCGAACAAGCAGTTGCACCACACTTGGCCGCCACAGCACTGCTAACACTTGTTTTCACAACCTGCCTGGCTAATTAGCCTCACTGTCCAGCTATCTTGCTCAATCAAGCTCATTCAAGTGGTTTCAGTCCCAAGGCTGTTGCAGAAAGACACTAGAACATGCATTTGCACTTTTTAAACTTGAAAATGATATAATATTGTACCATGGGAAGGCCAGAATAAAATATAAACACTAAATTAAGCATATTATGGCCACTTTTTGCCATGTTGCTACTGGCATCAACATATTACCTGAGTGAGCATTACAAAGTGTGCAAGCTGGGAAACACTGAAAATCTGACCATACAAAATGCTTTATGGGACAATACACATTTATTAAATTAAACTGTGTTTTTTTTTTATGCAAGACAAAATCTTAAACGCCAATAGTATGGACTGCATCTGCAGCATAAATGTACATGGAAATAATAAATATGATCCCTTTAGGTTCCACGTGATGGCTACTTCAATGTTTGCCAATGTTGCACATTGCCAGATCAGCCACCAAGCACAACACTGGTGGCCTGTAATATTTGATTATGATAATTTATCTGTGTAATTATGCCTCACAGATCAATAATGAAAAGTTATATCAATAATGACTGATGCTACAGGGTGTTGCTACCAGAGGGTAGTAAGGCAAATATCCAGAAACATAATGTGTCAACTATCAATTTCACAACATTAACCCCTAATCCAAACCTAGAGGGAAATGCTGCACATGTCTGGTCTAAGACAACAGATAATGTATTGCTGTGGTGGCTGTTTTGAGTTGAGCAGCCACACTTGTGACCACACCATGATATATGAAGATGGAGCAACTGTTTATTAACTAGTCAGGGGAATGCTCACTTGCCCGGGTGACATTACTTTTTAATATAACAAATGTTTTCAGTGGTTTTTGTTTATCAAATCAGATAATAACTGGCTCACCTGTGATAATGATGAAAAATAAACAATGAAAGAAACATTCACCACATTCCAATTGCGCACCTGCGAAGTAGAGTAATCAGTAGGGTACATTACAATGAAGAAAATAATGACTTTCTGCGACGCTGATCATATGCATGGTTTGTCAGTGCTGTCAGATCGGAGTTTCAAGCAGAGATGCAGAAATAAGATAAGGCTGTAAAAAGTCCTTTGTTTTTGAGAATCTAATAAATGGCATTGATCTATTATGCCTGCACAGACTGATTTGTTGTACTCATATTCAGATAGCATCCATCAGTTCTTGTATGGATCCACCTACTCTCTCCACACATTCATTTCTGTTTATCAGCCCTAATCTAAATGATGTGGTTCTCCTTGAACCAGCTCACTTGTTTTCTTGCCACTGATGTATACAGTCTTTCGTAGAGCATAATTTTACTTGTCCAAGCTTTCTTAATCTTTTATTTAGGTTGGTCTGTCTCTGTATCAGTCTTTGCTATTCTGGGTGTCCGACAGGTTACTGTTGAACTATTTTCTCCACACTCAACTTCACTTGTTTCGCCATTTCTGATAGAGAAAATCAATGCGACAGGAGTGCTCTCTCTTGCCTAGGTGGAAGATTTTACAGTGCCAGTGCAGAATATTTTGTTCTCCTAAACAAAGGAGAAGTGGTAGCCAATAGGGGCAAACCAGCCGGATGACACGCTGACAATCAAAGAATCGAGGACAGGGAGAAGAGGAAGCTCAATGTGAATATATGATACTGCAGTGTCATATTTATGTAATAGTAAAGCACATACCTGTACTGGTACACAGTGTACGCGGTTACATGTGTTGAGGCAGCAGTTCACAGTGTGAAAACTGCAAATAAACTGTGAAGCAGATGTGATTGTAAACTGTGGACATTAAATTGAAACATTTAATTTATTGACTCCTTCTGTCGCAGTGCTGAGCACATCCATCACTCAGACTGTGGGCCTGTACTGGGAGCTGACATCGCAGCACAACAAAGCTGCTACCCAGTCACGGGGTCAGAAGTCTTTCCTGTGCTCCAAACATGCAGACAGAGCAACAGGAGGAGGCTGTGCCCTCCCAAGGAGACCTCCCTCATCCTATTTGTGCATCCTCTGCCTCTCTAGACTTGAAACAAATCATCAAAATATATGTGTTACTCCAAGCCAGGTAAAATAGCAGACCTTCTGATGACCTCAAGCTAAGAGGCAACTTGGGGGCAACTGTACAGCACAGAATCACTGCTCTGTACCTTATATTCTCTCCCCACTCTGCTTTTCAATCTTTAAACTTTCTCCTTGGTTCTCTCATGACTGTGGCAAATGCTCTGTCAGTCAGAATCAGAAAACTATTTTGCTGAGGAGGTTTACCAACTGTGACATGGCAGGAGAAAACAACTGCACACAGCAATATCTCACTTATTCTTTAAGTGTCTTGTTTGATATTCACCATCAAAATGACGTACAATAATGTTGAGGCACAAGATATAGAATAGAAAACAACAAACAAAATTACTTATAGAATGTCCCGATGCCTCTCCAACGTCTGGACCAAAACATGGCATCCTTTAAAACTTTACCAGTCCAGTTTTTAGTATTAAACCTGTAATACATTGTCAGTGTCAACCATTGTTAACAACAACAAAAAAAAAGTATTAAACACTAAAATCAAGGGGCACTTAGGTGAAATGTTCCTTCAGGTGCTTATATACAGTGATTACTGTATATATTAGCACTGACAATATTACATGTTATACAGCAATTTGACAGACTTCTGCAATAGCTTCACTTTGGTCCCAGAAAGTAACTGGGTACAGAAATGTTAATGGCTGTAGTAAGACTGTGGGACTTTAAACATGTAGGTCACAATGTGAGAATTTTAAGGCACTAAGCCTTAACAATTGTTGAATGGGGTGCTGCAGGGTATCAGTAATGAATGTCTTCTAGACTACCATTACTCATAATTCAATCAAACTGCACTTGATGCTTCTCTAACCTCAGTCCAATCAATCAAATTTCTATAAGCGAATTATGCTCCAGTAGGTTCTGAAGATCTTACAAATCATTCTGCTGTCATTGGAAAGGTTGAAGTTCACATATGTGCAGATCTACGGATGTGTGTGCACAGGCAGAGAGTTCATAGCCAGAAGTAGAGTGTGGATTCTGAAGCTTAAGTGTTTATTTCTATGTCAACATGTAATCATGTAATTTATCCAAGAGCTTAGTTACATTAACACTAAAAAAGTTGAAAAACTAATTGTATGTATTTTTAAGTTTAAACAATAAACACATATGTTCTATTAACTCAATATGGTCATTTGTAACAGAACAAGTGGATAAGATACAAGTACAAAGAATTGTTCTCTGTGGTCAGATGTAGCAGCTTAGTTTACCTTCACCCTCTGATGTCAGTGGTTATTTTCAAAAGTAGGTACCACATCCAGTGATTCAGAACCTCTGGTACAGTGTGTGTTAAAACACAGGCTTTGACAGGGCGCAGTTCACAAAGTGTCCTCCATAGGCTCTGACACTAAATATCCACAAAATGAAAATGAACTGAAGCAGGGAAGGCATTCACCATACGTATGCAATTTTTATGTACTGCTTCATTTGCCAGGTAATGTTAAATGTGACATTTATCTATACCGGTGTATACAACATAGATTATATACACAATATTTAAATAAACTAGTCTAAAGTGTAAAGGCAGTTTAACTAATAATTACTCATATCTGTTATTCAAAACATGTCCCCTGCTGACTTTTGCAAATGGATTTTTTTTCAATAAATAACATTTCCCAAATATCATACACTTAATTTGTTTCTTGAGTTCACATTTAAAAGTATAAAATATATGTACCGCATGAATAATTCATAGTGTTTCTCGAATGCCCCTGTGCCATTTACTGCTGCATTAAAGAGCTTGCATTAAAGATGCAGGCTCAGGTGCCAAGCACTATCTTTAATATTAGCCAATGCACTAGTTGACATTCATGTGGGCTGCTACTAAACCAAGGGCACAAGGTTTTAAATCACTGTCAGTGCTTGATATGGACCTGCACACCCAACTTCTCATTCAACTCTTGGTTAGAAGCAGCAACAAATGATCCAGGCTTAAATGCGACAGGAGCCTTAAGATCTTAAGCCTTAAGATCCAGGCTCAAGTTAGACAAATAACTTGCCTCAACTCCCTTGTACCCCTTAGTCTAGGTTTGTCAGTATCCAGTTGTTCTGTTCTGTGTATCGTTCTGTTCAGGTGAATGATGCCGATTAGACTGAGAAGTGCCACTGTGAATGATATTATATGGACGGACTATCAATTTCAGAGCATGCACAGTCCACCAGTGCTGGTGATCAAAATTCCCTATATTTTGACTGGTGAAATGGCAGATAATGGTCCCATTTCAAGAAAGTGGCCTAGCCTCTGGCACTGCTTTCTGGATCCCCAGGTGATGTTATCTTATCAAAAAAAAGGAGGGCTGTTCAAAATGATTAGACAAAAAACTGACCCACTCACCATCTGACCACTGCTGTCTATCAGCTACAATCCTTCCAGCCATATCAGGCCAACACACAGGGCCAGTGAGGCACTAACATGTCAGCATAATGAAATTAGACGGCATAGTTAGTGACGCTGTATTGTCCTTGTTCATTTGTGGCACCATTCCCACCACACATGGTCTGCTCACCCCTTACATAGCTGAGTGACCAGGATATTGCTAATCGCTCACAATAGAAGGATTAGTAGACGAGGACAATGGGGGTCTAAATGTCAGAGTCCAGCACCTGCCAAAGCACCCTCTGTCAGACAACAGTCAGTGGGTAGAAGGCGGCTGGCAAACTGCAAAATGTTGCTTGTTGATAACTGCATGGAGCGGGGTGGGGCCAAAAGGCCTCCAGAGACTACTAAGGCATACGCACAATCATACATCAGTCCACCTGCGCACAGACCATTTTTCAGTTTGGACATGGAACTGAAGCCAATCTTTTCACATATTCACCACTGCTGTTTTATTGTTTTATAAAGTGTTGTTGTAAATGAGTAGGTATTAGAGTGAGGACTACAGTACATGCATTAAAAATGAACTAATATTCATTGTTTCAACGTAAAATTTCACAGAAATGCAAGATAAAAAAATTGAGTGTACTTGTTTCAGTGCTAATTTATTATTATAACATATGTCATAATATGTAAAATTGTTTGTGTGCGTCTATTAAATGAAATACAAACTTCATGAATAAAAAATTATTTATGATATGACAATAATTTAAATGCAAAGGCAACAAGTTAGCTGGAATTAGAGCTGCCATTCAAGAAGACAACAAGATTTAATGAAGAAGTGACTTTCTCTAAATGTTTCAAATTTGTCTCATTATACACCACTTTATATTGTTTGTGGTTCTTGTGGTCTTATTTTGGTTTCTCTGGTCACTGTTGTTCCATTTATTTATGACAGCCTCCAGTTGCACAGAACACTATGTTAGTGGCTCGGCTTAATGGGCAGGGTGCAAGACTTGAGAGAGCAAATCTTGCCCACTGTTACTGGTATAAAAATCATTGTCTCATAACAGCTTACACTCAAAAAGACATATGGCATTCTTTAGCTGCAGTACTGAATTAGCTCTTTTAATGCTTTGAAAAGCAGCAGAAGAAGATGACTTTACTTCGAAAAGTGCCACACTTTTGTTTCTTTTCTGTCATTCTCCTGAATACATTTTGGAAAACCAACCAAATGTGCCTTGGCACGTGATAGTAATTTGCTCACCAGTGCCATCCAAGACACTACAAATTCATCCTGCTTGCTGCTTCACTTATGGTGGAAGTGTCTCTTCCTGCTCAGCAATTCTCACCCTAATCTTATCAGAGCATACTGCTCTCAGCCAGCCAGACAACCCCAGTTGCCTGCTCTTAGCCCATGATCAATGGAGATCACTTCATGGGTAAAATATAAAAATCCACCAGTCAGTTATCAAGTGAAATGATACTAAAGACGAGTTGAGCAGTAGAATATTTCCAACATTCTTGATAAGTGTGAAAATATACCAGCACAGACAGTCACTTGAGACAAGTCAGACACTTCTTTGCCGTTTGGCTCCAGTGATACAAAGAATTAGACTAGTGCACACAAGACTTTTCAGGTTGAATACTGCAGGTGTTCATGTCCATTGGGACTTGGTAGACACAAAGTAGCTAAAGTGTAAATACACACAACAAAAAATCTCTTTTTTTTATTTTAAAAGACAAAAG
>OMLM01015856.1:0-12080 GCA_900302695.1 Helostoma temminkii | reverse complement strand
CACACACACACACACACACACACACACACACACACACACACACACACACACACACACACACACACACACACACACACACACACCACCCCCGTCTGCACTGTCATGTGTGACTCACAGTGCAACACAGCACGTATGAACTTCAAAAAGAGGCTGGCTGTACATTCACAGTGTATTCAACTCCTGCTCTTTAAATAGCGCAACCTCCTCCAACAGAAAAAACCCATGTATCAAAATGACTGAATCACACAAAAATTAAAGAGGCAGAGAACATCTTTCCGCATAATGTAGCGTACAACAGCACCTCTGCACATACTATGCTAGTTTTTCTTAGCGTTTGACCTTAGATGTGTTTGGGAGCACATGTGTGCATGTACTGTACAGCATGTACTACTGGGCATGTGGGTGGGAGTGTTTAGTACAAACTGAATAAGGTAATGTTTTTTTTTTTTTTCACATTTGGTCGGCATTCAGATTTTTTTTTATTGTTTACGATACATAGTTATACTGAATGATCTGTATGCAGATGTACATGCCTACACATGTGGTATTTATAATAGACCATAAAGAATAAATGTATGTTTGTGAACTGTGTGCTGTTTGTCAAAATGTGTGTGTGTATGTGTACTGGAATGCACCTGGCCTGATAGGCAGGCAGAGGAATGCTGAATACTGTCTCTCGCCCAGGGAGGCAAGGCAGGAATGTGGCCCAGGCCTTATTCTCCTCTCCACTGCACTGCACAGGAAAGCTGCAGCAGGTTCACTCACACACATACACACTGTTGCACATCCAGTCTATCCCAAGGCCCAGCTCGTTGCAGCCTGGGCTCTATGCGAGTGTAAAGCGATTTCCTGCCTGTCTATGAGGATGTGAGTGTGAGTGCACACATGTGCTTGATTGAACAAATGTCTCTACGGTGCAACCTGAGAGCAATTAATTTTTCCTTTCTAGCAGGAGCTGTGTAATTTTCATTGCTTCACGCATTGTTATTAAGTCGTTCCGTGGAGCTGCAAATTCCAACCAACAAAGCAAGCTCACTGCTCCTTCTAAAACTTGCCAGATCTGCTGCCCCTTCAATGCCCCCAAATCCCCATACACTGCAATGAAGGTCAAGGTTTTCACAGAATGCATCTAAGCAACCCTGTCAGTGCCATATAAAGTAATTATATGGCACACTAATTTTGACTTATGATGCAATCTCGAGGCAGACATTTGCAATGGATAAGTTGATCTCAAAATTTGTATAGACCTACAGGATAGTAAACTATGTAAAAGACTTACACAATCTAAAAACTGTCTCAAAAGAAAATAAGAATAAAATACTTTCATTTGATCCAAATCGGAGTATGTTAGCAATTTCCTTTTTTTTCAAAGATGCTATAAAAACTAAAATCCAAAAACCTTCAGTTTGCCCTCAATAGTCCATGGTTGCCATTGTCTGATTCTCCTTTTCATGATCAAGGAGACAAGTCCAAAGACAAAGTCTTTGGTGGATGCCCCTTTTAGTCCCAACTAACCTGCTAACTTTGGAATATACCATACCACCATACAGAATGGTGTTACATGAATATTTAGTAAACCTTTAAGTCTTATTTTGCCTCAGTCTCAACCTTTTTTAAGTGGGTTGAAGGAATAAAACTCAAAATTTGCTAATACAATAAAGTTGGTCAGTGAAAACATTAAAAATGTTTTCTTTTTACATTTGTCAGCTATGAGTAAATGTTCTAGTGATCAATCCCAGACTTTTGCAATTTAGAAAAGGTCCCAACCTTCTGAAAATGGGGTTTGTATCTGTCCTTGGCTCCTAGAACTGCCTCTGGCCTGAACTCACTACATTGCACTCAGAGCAAAGAGGTAATTAAAGAGCCTAGGAAGTATGAGTGAAGTTGGCCTCTGTGGTTTATATGTCTGTCACCCACCAGCACACAGGTACACTGGAAAACTAGGTTCTTTAATTGATTGGGAGTAATTAGTGTGTTAACTACAGGAGTTATGGTTTTTCAGGGTCCTGACAAATTTGACTATCATGATGAAATTCTGCATTCTAAAGTGTCAGATGTATGAAAACCTGTTTGATGGATTCACCCAGAAAGACTGAGTCAATGTAATACTGATAATCATTGCTGTAAGCACTATTAGAAACCACATATGCTAGTTTCTGTAGATTTTGCCACATGGGAAAGATAATACCACAAAACAATCACATGCTTTCAGTCAAAAGTCCCTTGACATGATTTTAGGGAGAGGAAGACAACCATAGTGCACACCAAATTTACCAAGGTTTGTTTTTATTTTTTAAAGAGGAACTATTTAAGAAATGGTCCACATAGTGGCGCCATTCAGAGCCAATTTACTGCATGGCAGTCTTGAGACTTGCAAAGCCAATTGATTTTTGCATTGCTTTTTTGATCTCTTACACAGCATCGGGATCTCTGGACTGTTTTTCTCAAATGGTACAAATAAACAGAGTGTGTGTGTTTATTTGGCATTGGGGAGAAGGAAGGAGAATTGGAGAATACAGGAGGAAGGGAGAGGGGGGAAAGGATGTAAGCAACGGTAAATGGAGGAAAGTGGGAGATAAAGGGGTAAAAGTGGTGGGAGTAATTCTTTTGCATTGAGTCTGTGGCCTGAAAGCCAAATCAAAGTGTTTTCATTCACTCTGAAAATGGCTTTATGTGGGTTGACAGTAGCACTGGGCTGTAGGACACAACCCTACAACCTTGTTGTCACATAAACACAGCTTTTCTTAACACTGCTAGCTTCTGTGTTGGTCTATAATGATATTTACTTGTTTCAATTCCTTGATTTTATTGACTTTATATGTCTGTTTCCCTTCAGTTTTGTGTTTGCAGATGAATAAGGTTTTATGATCTTGAATGATCATCAGCCTATATATGTATTTAATTATATCAGAGCTAGTTATTATACCTGTATATATTTGGGCTTGTAAGCACTTGTGATGGATTGTTTGTACATGTGAAAGTGGAAAGGCATCACGTGTAACCATGTAGGTGTGTGAATGAACAAGCATCAGCCCTGTTGCTAGGTGAAATTTGAACAGCTTTATTTCTTTTGGTCTGTGCAGCCACCAAGTGACTGTTAATGGTATTACATGTGTTTAAATCGAGTCTAAGGTCTAGACAGTTTTAGTTAAGCTCTTTTCCAGAGGAAGGCCAAAACCAGAGGCATTCATTTAAGAGTTGCACAGTATTGCAGTATAAGACTATAATTATATAAAATAATTTCTACTGAGGATGGGGGTTGAAGTACATCAGTTGACACAAAAATAATAATGTAAACCTAAAATTCAAATAATTTTAACACATAACTCATAATCAGAAAAGCCAGAGCCAACAAGCTGTATATTTTGACTAATTGTTATGATATACTCTATCTTCACAACTCCCAGCTGACAATTCTGTAAAGTAGGTGAGTGTAGCACCTCCCTGTGGCCAATGATATAATCTACATTAATGTGCTCAGTGTCCAAAGTATGGGTGATGTCTTTCTCATGTTTTACAGATTGTTTATGTTAAAAAGACCAAAAACAAATAAGTTTCATTTCTTATCCTGACAATTCTAGAAGCAGCAGCCAACTACCTGTGGAGATTTCTGTTGAAAACAATCAAAACAATGTATGAGCTACTGGATTATTTATTTCAAACTTTTCTGATGGTGAAAACAAGAGTCACCACTCAAACACTAAAAAAATAAAACACTCAAGCAATGAATAAACTAATAAACATATGTAATGAATCTTTAGATAGAAAAACATCAATTACAAATGGACCCAATCAGCAACTTCAGAGTTACTCGACTTTAATCAAGGTCATGTAAACATATCCATCTGTAAACTTACGTTTGCACTGTGAATGCAAAACAGTAGTTAGAAAACAGCTGGAACTGATATTTTAAATATCAATTATCACTTGAAATACTTATATTTACATATATTTGTCTACTGTACTGATAAAACATATATAAATAAAACACTGAAAAGCAATACTTTGATATTTAATGGTATATTTGTATTCTTTGGTTAATGTATAGGTGTTTTGAACTGTGTATTTCTTATACACATTTTATTGCTACATTGACTTCTCACCATGCTGCAATATAGTAAATCAGTTGTTGCAAAATGTTTTGCATTACTGAAATAAAACATTTGATCAAAGCATAAATCATGTCCTAATCAGAAATATCATGCTTGGCACAAAACCTGCTCACTGTTGTTAATTATATATATTTTCAATGCTGGGTCTGTCATGGTTGTTTCTTGACTACTCTTATCTACATATACCCAATTTTCCTTGTGTTCCTACCTTGATCTCAAGTTGAATCTGAATTGTTTCTGAATTCAGTTTTTCTTCTCCTACTTCTTACACTCCTTCTTCTTGACCTAGAAAAGAAAAGAAAAGTGTTGTGTCTATAGAATGAAATGCAAATTTATGGAGGACTTAAGAAAAGGCATAGTGGAATCTAATAAGTGATTGAAGCATGCAGTAGCATTCCTTTCTGACAGGACAAAACAAAAGTGCCAGAACTCTCATACAGCCAAAGTAAATAAATTATTTTCAGAATGAACAAATACTCTTACTCAAATGACTCTGGGGTCGGCGGTTCAAGGCGGCGGAGCAAGGACAAGAAACTGAATGTCCAAAATGTCCACCTTCCAAACACCGAGGCTGCACTGCGGGTGCCGGTCCCAGGCCTGGTGCGTGACTAGGGAGGGTTGCGTCAGGAAGGCCATCCGGCGTAAAGGTCTGAGCCAATTGTATGTGTGGACCATACCCTGCTGTATGACACTGATTTAATAAACACATCTCACTACACTTAGGTTATTCCATAGCTGCCCAACAGTGGCAGTGTATTAGCCTTTGTGACAAACTGCACCATACATGTCTGAAATATATGCAATTAATTTAACGATATACGAATTGGAGATTATGGTTAAGTTTAGGTTTAGAGTCATTGTACCAAGGCAGAGATAACAAAGACCACACATGTCATAGTTATATTCATTACTAATTAACTGCACCGCCCGGTGACCGCGCAAAGTCGACGACAAGAACAAAAATCGAACGCACCCACGCGGGATCGGCGCGTCCGTCAAGTGCATCGAGTGAAGCTACGGAATCAGAGAAAAATACAGAACATATGTACAAAAATTCGAAGAGTTATTAGCAAAAGGTGGCGTTCAAACGAGAAATATAAGCAGAAGGAGAAGACGACATTTTGAATTGAAGGAAACTTTATTTATTCCGTGCGTTAGCGATGGAAGAAAAAGATGAGCTAACGTCAGCCAAAAAGAAGAATCGCCAGCTACGGTAAGTTTAAGTTGGTTTTATCCACCAGCTAACTGCTGCAGTGTTCATTCTATTTATATGTTCTTTACCTGACTGAATTAACCAGTGGTACCCGCCGTGGTTCAGTTTGGTTTGGGCTTTTCATAGTTAAGTTAAGGCCTGCGTTGGGTTTCTTGCCAAGTGTTGCACACCAGAGTTGTGTCTTAACCTGCGTGTTGTGGTTGTGTCCTTAAATTGTAAGTGTAGCCAAAGATGTATAATTGTACCAATGGTGTCCTTAGGATGTTTCATGTGCGAGGATTTGCAGCTTTTGTAAATTAGATAAAAAAAAATAATAAAAAACACATTTTACTGATATTTTACTGGTTTTGTTGTTTGATGGGAAGATTTGAACCAGTTGCTACATTTATGGCTGTTATATATTTATATATTTTGCTTTATTTATGCATATTTCACAACATCTTGTACAAAAATGGTCTGCAAACTATTAATTTGATCATTTTTACGTGTTCATTTTACATACATCAGTCATTTTTTTCAAAGCATATTAAAAAAAGTTGTGCCATCAGTGGACATCTTTGTATGTTACTGCTTCATTGTTTGAACATGCTCAGATGCTTGGTGATTTTATGTTTTTGGACACAATCAGTTGAGGTTTGCAATATTAAGTGAAGAGCTGTGAGCATGCAGTAGCAATGTATACTCTGTGATAAGTGTGAGGAGAGCGTGAGATGACTTTATCAGTCATAAGCACATGTTTACAGACGGTGACAAAAACTTAGTTTGAATTTTCTTTATGGGTACCAAACCCCCAATCTAACACGTAACGCACATGTCTGTCTCCTCAAGGCGTGTCACCAGTGCTTTGATCACTGTGATGTGTTCATCCTGTAGCCGTGAAGGGATGAGTGTCATTGTCATTTAACACACCCCCTCGGATAGAAAAATCCCAGATGTGTGTGTAAACACATGCACATACAGGAGCCATGAGTCCATCATCAACACTGTCAGATTGTGATATCTTGGAAAAACATTTGTCCATTGCATCAACATCTGTCATCAAAATTATGCCAAACAACTTCTTTGAAATACCATCCCCACTTCCCCTGCAGTGTCAAGTATGCTTGTTTCAAGTATCCTGTGTTGGCTGGATGAGAGAGTCTTGCTGAATTTCTTTAGACCTTGATAACTTTGGTGTTAATGAGGACAAGGAGCAACATGCCAAACTTGAATACTCGATCAGTGGCACTCAGAGATGCAGAGAAAATGCAGCCAGGTGAAATATTTATAGAGGAGGTGTCGACATGACTGTTAAATGCCGTCCCTTTCATGTTTGAGTCATTCTACAACAGCATCATTACAGGACATTATTAAATAATTAACTGCATGTATAAATAAGAGAAAATATATAACGACAATTAAATAATTTGCATTCTGCTTAACAATATTGTTTATTATTGTGAAATATTTCGTGTTAATTACCATTTAATTAATTACCCTTAGCTTTTTTTCAAAATGTAATTTTTCCAGTCAGCTTTTATTTCATAATGGCGTTTTTCCCAATGGCCCATTTATTTTATAATTTATAAAATATAACTTTAAAGTAGAACGACTTCGTCTGTCAACCAAAGCAGAGAGGGCGGAGCCAGGTATGTGATTGGCTGTACCTTTACTTATCCATAAGCAATAGCACACCAAGTATGGATTTAGGTATGGACCAGCAATGCATACTCCTCTGCAGTAGGAGGTCGTATACACTTTCAAACATAGCTGCAACACCGACTAAAGAAAAATGCTGGGCATGAAAAACGTGACAGTTGTGTGACAAAAGCTGCTTTCACACATGAACTGGACCTCGGTCTTTACTCTAGTAAACTGCATATGAATCAACCCACATGCCCATGATACAGACCTTTTCTGCCAGCCCCTAAATACAAAGTGTGTGTAATGTCTGTGTGAGCCTGGGTGTGAACACAGCAGGTAATTCTGGCTTTGTTCTCTGGTTAAACACAGTGAGAGAGTGGACATTCATGAAACTGAGGTTATACACATTATGTATTGTTACTAATAATGCGATTGACTCTGCTTTGATGCTGTAAACAAAAATCAGCTGATTTCCACAGTGAACTACACAGAGCTTGTTGGCCTTCTTCACCGAAATCAAACAGATTATTTCCCCTGATGTGAGAACGTGTGAAACTCCGAGTAATTTCATGACCTGATCACCCAGAGATCACCCCTGATCAGTCCAGAGTGTATGTGTAAAAGCAGGTAAAGTTTGTCAATCTTCTGAAGGAAGCTAACACTAGGCCACCACACCCCGTGGCATCTGATTCAGCACTTTCTAGCTGTCTTACTCCAGTGAGAAGGTATCCAGGAAAACTAATCAATGTCTAAGGATCAGCCAATAGGCATGCAGGTACAACCCACTGGTGTTGATTGACAGATAAAGTCATGTAATGTGTGACTATCATGGTGAAAAAACATCTTCACATTTTGACCAGCTTGGCTTAAATGATAAGAAAACAACTTTTCATTTTGGTAGCAATGGCCAATTTAATTGAGACAAAAACTAGGTTTTCAAAAGTGAAACATTTTGGGAGACTTACTACCTTTCGCAAACATGCAATAAATTTTGATTTGACAGACCACACAAGTGTGACAATGCACTTACAGTTTAGAGAACATTAAGACATTTGAAAAATGATCCAAAACGATGTTAGACCTTATTGCTCACGTTACAAATTATTTATTTATTTATTGGCATTTTAGCCTTTACTTAGTAGTTTGAGAGTGGAACGAAAGATAGGTCAGGTCAGGCTGTAGAGGCTGGACGGTTGGTGGTTTGGCATTTCTTCACTGGTTTTATTTTGGGTCAAGGAAGTACCTTGCTTTGATGAGTTAGTTGACTGTTCATTACCACCGTCTATCTGTCTGGCAATTTTATTTGGAAGAAATTAATTGTCTTTGGGTAACAATGTCATTAACTGAAAAGCATTTTTTGTATAAATACTGAGTTCCAGGTGACCCATCTTTATAAAATTGTGTGATGATACTTTCCTAGGAGTGATCCTCTTTTCAGGATTCAGACGTTGGCAGCATTTTAAAAGGTCTAGAAAATGCTTTTCTATCATTTAATTTGAAAGGATCTTCACTTATTCGGCGTGCTATTACTGGAGCGTTTCCCCAACCATTATATTAGGGGGGGCGCCACCCCCAACCCCCAACGCATAATGATTACTTTGCTACAAATACATAATCAAGATTACAGTTTAGTTGTATAGGTATGGAATTTTTAGGAGACAGGGTTGAAAACCAGGGGGCAGAGAGCATGACATGTCAGTGTCTGTGTGCATGATGCCAAGATCATTCAGGACGTCTAAGGCTACCAGTAACTGGTGGATCACTGGCGAATTTCAGTAAGCTCCAGCCAAATCTTATCTCTCTCTTTTATCAGGTCCCAAACACTCCTGTCCAGCATTTCGAACACCTGACAAAAGCTGTTTTGGAAACTGAAACTTTCCATGTATCTTATAATGTTGTTTTGTTTGGATCCAGCCCTGATTCTTTCCCCTTAAATTGAGACATTGCCCGACTTCTCCAAAATGTCCCTTTCAAATATAGTTCACAAACAGGTAGCAGGCAGTATTTGGAGGATTCTATACTTCCTTACCTGAGATAGTATTTGTGTTGTCTATGTGGTTTTCCATGATGTACAGAAAGCTCTTTATGAAGACAAGCGCTTTTGAAGGGTTCTTGCTCTGAAGGTTTTTTGTGACTAAATACTGAGCTCATCATGTGTATGTATGTGTGTGATATATATAAACCTGTTTTCATGTTATAATGACATCATACTGTAGATCAAAGATGAAACCTCAAATAATTTTGTCATGTCATAAAGACAACATTTGTAGGTCCCAACTAACCCATTAAAAAACAAAATACTTTAAAATGGTAACACTGGCTTCAAATTTTGAAGTAGACGCAGGTCAGCCAGTCAGAATCAGTCCATCCTTGAGCCACAGTAAGTAAGTAAATCCAGCATAAATCCACAGTTTCTTCAGATCCCAAGAGGACAGGGTTGAACCTTCTGTGTTCATCCATGCATCCAACAGTTAGCTCTGTCTGCTGCTTCTGGCATTTTCTGCTGTTTGTAGAGAGACACTGCTTTAGGAACACAGACAGTTGACTAGCCAGTGCTGTCTGTGACACTCCCCCTGTAAAATCCAGACTTGATTGTTCTGGGGCTAGATTCTACCAAACAGGAAAATGTAAATAAAAGCAGCAGGTCCACTGCTAACCCACTTGGTGTATGTCTATATAGACCCAGGAGCCAATTAAATGTATATACATGACTAAAAAAGTGAACTTTACATAATAGGGCACATTTATAGAAAGGACAAGATTAAATTAGCTTTTTTTGTAGCTGATACACATCCATAAAAAATATGCTGGGATTGGCCCTTCCTTTTAGATTGTCTGATATCTCTGCCTTACAATGGTTTTGGCAACACCTCATTTAAAGTCAGACCCAGAATAGCACTACTCTCAGCAATGCAGGGATGTTAGCTTTTTGAGCGAGACTCACCCTTCTAACCAGTCAGATAATTTCAGCTATTACTGTTTGATTAGTTAGTTTTGCAGATGTTATTTATTGTAGTTTGATAACGGCTTTCATGTGAAGGGCTGAGTGAGTGTGGTGGAGGTTAGCAGATGGGAGAGCTCAGCTGAGTAGGGAGAGGGAGGGCTGAGCAGAGTAACTTGAGCTAAAGCATGATACTAGTGTTACCTTAAGTTGCTTGTTGTAGCATTAAGGTAAGATCAGTTAAACTTTCATCAGACTGATGAAGCTACATAGATGAGTAGTAAAATGTTTTTGCCTGACAGAAAATCCCAGTTGCCAATACTAAGCTTTCAGATAACTTCACTTGGATGACTGAGAATCACAAACGGCAATTTAAGTTGGTATTTGAAAAAATAGATGAGTAAACGGTAGACAAATGTTCTAGAAGCAATATGGTGAGCACACAACAGGAAGTCTGCTTAGAAATCTGTAACATTTACCAGAACCTGATAAGTTTGTTTTTGGAGGAAATAGGCAGTAGCTTGTAACTTTAATTACCACTGTGTGTTTTGCAGTACTTAACTTCCCTAATTAGTAAAAAAAACAACAACTTTGCAACAATGTTACAATTACATTTTAAATTGACTGAGCAGCAGCACCTGGAAGACACTAGGTAAGCTCCCTTACCAGCAAATATAAAACACCCACACAGGTGTTTTCACTGTCTAATTCTGCTCAGAACTCTGTGTGGTAGGTTACTTTCTTTTTAGTGTTGCTGAACTTGTCAAGGTGGGACAACTTGCACTATTTCCAGGGTTGGGTGGTATCCAATATATGACTCTTTTACGCCCCTGTACAGGCTATCACTGTCTGCACTTGGGTTGCTGTGTGGCAGTGGGCTTGCAACCTGCCTTGCAGGTGCTGAAGACCCAGTCTAATAGTCTGATTATTGCACACACAGATGTTGTCTTGCCACCTTATCAGGGGAAAGTGGGTGGTCTTGCGTTTCCACCAGAGGAGGGCATTGTAGTCTCCATGGATCACATCTTGGCATTTAACTGCATTTTATTTCATGGAAAGCTGTGTCATCTCTCTTATATGAGGGGTGAGAGAAGTGCACCTGTGCATTAATTTGCACACATCATTGTCTATGTATTTGCTCTGCAGCTTGGCAAGGATACCAGCTTTTGTGGGCATTTTATTTCATGAAGGTAATTAAAGAAATGGTAAACAGAGATTGGTGACATCATGTAAATCCCTGCAAATTACCACTCAACATTAATCTGAGCTGAGATCTGATGTGCCAAGCCATTGAAAATGTATGTGCATTTGTGTGTTTGCTGGGTTTCCAAATAAAATTGAAAACCTAAGCTGTCTCATGACCTGTTGACTGATAGAGCTTATGTCACATGGTTTTGTTTAGTTTTGTCTACAGTTATTCTTTAAAGTCAACTACATTTAGAAGGTATGCTTGGCCACACAACACCAGTAATGGCTCACAATAAACAAATGTATTATTTTATACGGAATGATAAAAATGTCAGCTGGGATCATCTCCAGCCCCACTGACCCCTGATGATGTAAGCCATACAGGTAATGCATCGATAAATGTAGTCAAAGAAGAAGTGGTTACTCATAGGATGCTGAAAATAGAATTGGGAAAATTTTCCTGTTAGGGGTCAAATTACAATCTCCCCAAAGTCCGGGTTTGTACAAGTCAAAATTTCTTTGACTGACACATGGCCACAGGGCTTCCCATTCTTTTTTGCATTGCATTGAGCTAAGGACAGATGAGTAGGTCTGTGGGATACAAAGCTCCTGTGCTGAACACAAAGTGTCACTATATGCAGAAGACCTGTTGCTGTACATGTCTGTCCCAGTGAACTGTGTGCCCCAGTTACTGAACATTTTAGAATCTTTTTGGTCATTCTCAGGATACAAACTCAATATCCAAAGAAATAAATCCTTCCCAGTAAAGTTAAACAACAGCTGAGCTGTCCTCCATACCTTTAGTAAGCTCGATTAGTGACAGTCATCTCTTCCCTCCCTCTAAATTCGACAGAGGCTTTACAGTATGGAGGCGACAAGGCTTGGCACACTCAAGGATTTGTCTGTAAATGGTATAATTGCAAGCTTTACTCAACTTAGCCTGTTATATAATCTGTCACGCTTTGACCTGTTTAGATACTTTAAAGTGAGGAACCTTGTTAAT
>OMLM01015854.1:22292-41363 GCA_900302695.1 Helostoma temminkii | reverse complement strand
AATATCCACCCATGCATTATGCTAATGCTGGAGCATTCATTTTGAAATACATGTTCTGTGCTCAAGCAGCCAGTCTGGGCTGGCATTTGCATGTACTTTCTGTGTTTGCTCCAGTTTCTGCCAATAGTCCAAAAGCATGTGCATAACGCATAGAGCTGCAAAGAAAAGTGAGTATGACTAATAGATAGGTTAGGAAATGACAGGACACAGGACAGACATTTGTCTAGACTGAATGTTAAGTGTTTTAAGTGTTATTTTAAAAAGTGCCAAGTAAATTCTTAAAGATACTGTGGAGAAAACAATGCACCAGCAGAGGGTGACAGAAAGAAAGGTTGCCAGAACATTAAACGCTATGCAGAAACATCTCCTTGGCCTTTTGTTGTAGAAACCAATGTGATGCTAAATTCCAGGTCGGCCTACAAAAATTTGTCATCCCTATGGCTCTAAGCAGTCTAGAAATACTCTTAGGAAAAAGAAGAGTATATTCAAGTATACTATTAGTATACTTTATTTAAACTTTCAGTTTTACTTTCAGTATGCTTTTTATGTATTTGTCAGAGGTAAACTAAAATGTGGGCCAATTTAGTCCCAAGAAGTATTAAAATAGTATACTAGCAAGTATAGGGGGATAAGGGGATTTGTTGGGTTTTTTCTTATCATTTAGTTGTATCGTAAGGTCTTAAACCTTACATTGTAAAGTGCCTTGAGATGACTTTTGTTGTGATTTGGCGCTATATAAATAAAGTTAAATTGAATTGAATTGAATTATAGTAGAAGTACATAGACGTATACTTACTATACTTAATAAAAAAAAACTTTAAGTATACTACTTTTTGTAAGGGTAGTCAGTATCTTTTCTGATACTACCAACAGAAAACATTATTAGAAACAAAATAGAAGGACAACAGAGTGGCTTCAGAACTGACTGGCTTGGTTTCATGCATCCATCCATTTCCTGAACTGCTAAGTCACCAGGGGTCGCTGGCGTGCTGGTACCTATCCCAGCTATCATATGGGTGAGAGGCAGGGTACACCTCGGACAGGTCGGCTTAATTCCAATAAGAGAATAATTATCGTCAACAGTTTTAGTTCAAAATGTACATATGCAGTGAAAAACTTGCAGACAAGTTGTTAACAGCTCTTAACTGTTAACAGCTTCATAAAAATTCTAAAATTGAATTTATTTTAAAATCAATGGGTGTATGTACATAGAAAACAATATAGGTTCTCCAGAAAAGTTTTTCAAGGATGTATCAAGTGAGTTAGAATGACAGTAAGAAAAAATGACAAGAGTCCAAGGGGCAGCACAGCAGTTTTATGGTTAACATACACATAGCAAAAAAAATGCAAAAATACAAAATAGGAGCATGTACAATAAGACTGATACAGCAATAACAACAAAACTGGCAATGTTAACAATACCATGATAAACAATGTGAATTAGCAATGATATATTGTAGAAGAAGGGTTCTAGATATCTAACCAGCCAAATAGGTTGCAGATAGTTATACATCATAAGAGAAGGTTAGTGTAATATTTTAATCTGGTCTTGGTTATTATGGAAATGAAAAGATTTTCAATAGTACATATAGATGTAAAAGGCAGTGAAACGGGATCACTATTTATACATGTATCTTATGTGATACAATGAGCTCTAGGAGAAAGGCAGGTGATGCACGGTGGGTATTCAGGTTGGAGTTTGAATTTTCACAAGCAGTGAAATTGTAGGTTTTTGATGCATGGTAAAGACTGGACATGGCAAATTACAAAAAGCTTTCGGGTCTATAAGTAATTAATGCATGAATCAAAAGTCATTGTTATGATGATATGTTTTCTTTTATGCATGGATTCTGTTACAGTACATAGTAGAGGTGGAGAAAGGTTAAAGAATTCTGCTTGCTTTACATGCACAAGTTCTTACAAAATGCCGCCTGGACAGGTCGAAAACGCAAAAGAAGGCATTCATGGTGTTAGACTCAGATATTTATAAAAGCATTATTTAAGGTAGTTACATCATGGGTGAAAGATAGTGCCCTCTCTCTTAATTCTGTTTGTGCAAAACCATAATACAAATGATCTGACAGTAATAGGTCTTAAAGGTGGAGTAGTAATATAACTTCAGACAAATTACAACATATTATTTTTTTCCCACTCATGTTCCCCATTATTCAGTAGCTTGGAGATCCACCTTTAGCAACAATAACTTGAACTTATTGTTTCCTGTCTGACTATTAGTTTCTCACATTGTTGTAGAGGAATTTTGGCCCATTCTTCTTTAGAACATTGCTTCAGTTCATTGAGGGTTTTAAGCATTTGCTTGTGCACAGTTCTGTTAAGGTCCCACCACAGCATTTCTATTGGGTTGAAGTCTGCACTATGACAAGGTCATTTCAAAACTTGATTATTTTATTTTTCAGCTATTCTGATGTAGATTTAGAGGTTTGCTTTGAATTATTCTCCTGACCCAATTTCAACCAAGCTTGGTTGAAAACACTCATATTTGCCTCTAGAATAGTCTATAGAGAGGAGTTCATGGTTGACTCAATGACTGCAAGGTGCCCAGGTCCTGTGGCTGCAAAAAAAAAGCCAAAGTCATCACCCTTCCACCACTAAGCCTGATATGAAGCATTTCTGCTAAATGCTGGTTTTGGCTTTCACTAAATGTGGCACTAGGAAAAGTAGCTGAGACAGTGTCTCAAGGTTTTATAGCTCATTTAAGATTGATGTACACCAGCAATTGCTTCTCTAAGACCTAAGACCCAGTGTATCAGCACACACCTGAATGACCCAGACCTGCAAACTACCAAAACCTCTGCCTTTATAGAGTCTGCTGATGATCAGTTAATTAAGGCTTGATGATTAAAAGCACCTGGCTGCAACTTACCAGCAACCTTACTCCCAATATTCAAAAAACCGCTGAAGACAGAACTTTTCCATAACTTTCTATGCACTTAAAGTGCACAAAAAAGACAATCTGCACTTACATCTACTTGTTTTGGATAAAAGCATCTGCCAAATGACTAAATATAAATGAAAAAAGTTGTATGTTGTTGCTTATCTAAGTTTGTATTGACCTAACACTAAAACTTCTTGCAATCAGATAATTTCTATTATGTTTTTACACAAAAAACAGAGGTTTAAAAGAGGGGGCACTAACTTTCGTGAGGTGAGAAAAAAGGGAGCTTTAAACCATACATACTGTATATTGTTTTTAGCGTGAAAGTGAGAACCAGTTTTCCCTGGGATAAACACAGCTTTTTAAATTTTGAAATTTGTGGTGACACCGCTCAGCATATAGGTGAGAGATCGACCACTTGGGGACCTGGTATGGCCAAAGCAACTTAGAACACTCTAAAAACTGGGGAGATGTTTGTGGATTTTAGAAGAAAACCAGTACCTATGTGGCTCCCCATGTGGACGCTGTGGAGTCCTTCTGCTTCCTGGGTATGAAACCACCAAGGACCTTCTATGGGAGCAGAACATCAGCTTTCTAACATGGAATGCTTAGCAGAGGACATACTTCCTGAGGCAGCTGAAGAAGTTCACTTCTATACTGCCATCATGTAGAATATTGGTGACAGTTGCAAAACCTTTCATTTCATTACAGTTTTGTGCACCACCTCACCAAGACTAATCCCTTGTATGCAAAAATGAAATGCATTATTCATCATAATATACACCTTGTCCAACAAAATAACATTATGACTATAAAGAGGTTTCACATTTGCATTTATGTTGTTTGTATTGACTAGCTAGCCTTTTTCAGTACAAAAATTCTAAAACAAAAGTCATATTGAACTTGGGTTTGCAACAGTGCTGTATTATATAATAGTTTGTTTTCCTGTAAAAGACAAGCCACAGTGCTTCTAAAAATTTGGCATTAGTTTGAATTGTTAGATTAATTCATTATTACTCATGACATCATTTATTCAACTATGTATCTGACCTTTGCTCTGTTCATGTATGACGGACTGTTGTGGAATGCTGTATTCTCTTTGTTGTCAATTCTGTCTACCATTCCTCCCTCCGCTACATCCTCTCCTTTTCCCATCATCCTCAGTGGCAATAGAAGTGCACCATGGTGTTGGGTGTTGGTGTTTACTGCCTGGCAGCAATGACCTCCGCCCTTGTCTTTAGTAAGGAAGTAAAGAAGAGCGTTGAGCCAGGCATTGAATGATGCCAGAGGCCTTGTGATCTTATAGCACATGGAGACCATGGTCATGGTGCGACAGGGGACTTGATTAGTTACTTTTAGCAGGAGGAAAATGGTTCTAGTTACATGAAAGGGAAAGAAACATAGAGCAAAAAGAAGGGTGATGGTGATAATAGTCTTGATAGATTTACGTCTGCGATTGGCATAAGGGGAATGGGCACCAAGGAAAACAGAAATCCCTTCATCTCCTCCAACTACTTTCAACAGTCCATTGCTTCCTCTTCTTCCTCTTCCAACTATTGCAGTGCCCTTGTCTCTACTCTCCAGTCTTTCACGTCTTCCCTCTCTTGGACTTTTGTGGGATGATGGCAGAGAATGCAGAGTCCTAAATATGGTTAGAACCACATGAGAGTAACACCAAGCAATTACAGAAAAAGGCACAAAAAAACCCAGCAAATGGAGAATGATCCCATAGGGTACATAATCAGGAAACTCCTTATCTATGGCATCGTCCCAACAGTTTTGGTACTCCTCAGTGACCCCTCCAAAGTTACTGGCATTCCCATTCACCAGTGATGTCTCGTGGTCTGGGTTGTCAGTAATGCTTGAATTGCTGCCAAGCCTAGCCAGTCTTGTGACATGACCAGTCTGTGCAAACCGGAAAATCGGGCATGTTAAAGCGAAAACTACAATCCAAACCAGGACACATGTGCACTTGACAACCTTCTTGGTTTCCAATGTGATGACTTTCATTGGGTGGCAGATACCGAGGTACCTGTGAACAGAGATGCAAGTGAGAAAGAAGATGGAGCAGTAGAGGTTAAAGTAGAAGAGAAAACGGACCAAGCGGCACATAAAGTCGCCGAAGACCCAGGAGTCACGCATGATGTAACTAGCCACAAGAAAAGGCAGTGAAAGGCCATACATGAAGTCTGTAGAGGCCAGGTTGACCATGTAGATCAGAGAGGCGTTCCAGCGCTTGGTCCGGCGAAATGAACGGTAAAGAACAACAGAGTTAAGAGAGATGCTGAAAATGAACGTGAAAGAGTAACAAATGGGTAGAAAGATGTACTTGTAGGACTCATCTATGCTGCAAGATGGAGATGGAGGGGCAATAGAGTGAGAGGAAGAGGGTGAGTAGGAGATGAGGAAGTCATGGAGTACTGACACACTGACATTAGGAGGAACTCCACCTCTGGATGGCATTGTGAGGAATTAAGTAATTTTCATGTGAAGGAAAAGTTGAGCATGGCTGTGGCTTATGCATTTGGGATTTTGTCAGCCGTCTTCTTTGACATCCTCTGTATCATTTAATATTAACTTGATATTATCCTTGGCAGTAGATTTTCAGATGGTCCATGAGTGGATGTTTACCTAGAGATAAAGAGACAAATTAGTCTACAGTGATTCACTTCATTTGATTTTAGTTTACTCAGTAGCATTGTACTGGTTGGTTGCATTAAATAGTGAAAACTTATCTTTGGTTTTTCATGATTCTAGTTGTAGCTAGTTCAAACACACTGTTTTTTAATCGAACCTATAGATGGCTAATCTATAAATGACCATATGCCATTCCAAAAAGCACTCATTATTTCAGAAACTGAATAGACTGTGGGCTGTATGACTTAGATTTCCATTAAGTCATAGTCTCATTGAACGCTCTAGACTGGTTTCTTGGTTTATGTTGGAGGTTGGAGAGTGGGGGTGTAAGGGGCAGTGCTACCCACCATTCCAACCTGCCCACCCCCCACCCTTTGATTGTTGACTAGGGCTGTTGCACAATGTATTTGACCTCCTGTTGAATGCTGCTGATTCTTAGTGCTTGTTTGCCTTCCTGTGTACAAGGGTATGCTGCTGATTCAGTCTCTTCTCACTCCATTAACTTAGCAATAAGTAACCACACTTGCCCCAGTTGTCTCTATGTATCATCTCTGTATGTTGCTCTTTCTCCCATTTCACTCATGGTGCATTCCAAAAATTACTATAATATTATGTTACATGAAGACTGACTATGATATAATCAACCCCACCAAGACAGCTCTCAGTTGCTCTCAGTAGCCTTACCTCTGCATATTAGGATCACCACACCACACAGGTGCAAATATGTGTTTGTATAAGTGTTAAGTGAGCCATCTGCAGCCTATGCATGCACTTACAGAGGTCAAGTAAATAAGGGCAATTTGTCAGCAACTAACATTACATGTTATGCAGTGGCGGCGAGCATGTCACCCCTTATTGAAGTTTTACAATGAGTGATCTACCTGACTCTTGTGTAACCCATCATAAGTTGCCATCAATTTGTGTTTGCAAATATCATCAAATGGTAATGCAGTTAAATTAAAACATTAAAAAAAAATTGTGACCTGTATTACCTGCAAACATTTCACCTTGATGGATTCGAAACTTGAGCAGCTTTTTTTCAGATTTCAGAATTTAACTTATTAACTAATAAAAACAGAACAATTATCAGTTAATGTGTCTTACTTTACAGCTAAACATATGGCAAACTGTGTTTCAGCATTTTAGAAATGTGAGAACATTTCCATTGGATTCAAATTATTTTGATACAAATGAAAATCTCTGAGGACAACACAGTGACAGGACAGGCTTCATAGTGCAAGCAGAATTGTTCCTTAGAACATGCATGTGTCTAATGTAAAAATAATGACAAGTTCAACTGATACTTACTTACTGATGGTCCATTTTCTCTGACTTTGTATTGAGCTATTTTGAATGCACACATGCTTTACATTGTAATGTGTAAAACCTTTTTTTTATTTCACCATGCCAGAATAAAATTAGACTGCTGCCTGCTGAATCAGTAAATGTATATGTAAGAAAGCTTTCTGCAGTAGAAATCTGGCAGGGAAACCATGTATTACATATACATGTTTAAGAAAACATGATACTCAACCACGTTAACTATAAACAGGCTGTTTAATCACATGTGCTGTACATGAGTGCATATTTGATAGTCACAGACGTGGAAACAAGCAGCTTCCTGATGGTGAGAAAAACTCACATTAAAGTCAACTTTTTTGCAAATAATGTTAGAAAACACACCCCAAAATTCACAGTGTATAGCATAGTTTTAGAAGTGGTCAGCATAAATGTAAAGTAGACTATATGTAATTCATAATTAGAGAGCCAGAATTCCCAAGTGCACTGGTATTGCCTTTAATGAATCTACTAATAAATGTAAAAAATGGACATGGGAACATGCTCCGGTACATTAACCAATGTCATTGTTGCATTAATTTCATATCTTGCTAGAGGTAAGTCCCACATTGGTTTTCTCATTGCTGGTCAGTCATCAAAACATGGAAGTGTGATGTTCATCAGAGTAAAGTAAAACAAATTGTTCTGCTGCTGAAGAGATGGATAATAGAGTCTCTACATGTATATATATATATATATATACACACACACACACAAAAACTATATTATATATCATACTATAGTATATATAATATAGTTTTTGTTGTTGTTGTTGAAGATCCAATCTTTGAAATGCGCGTTTTTCGGCACTGTGCTGAACTAAATTAGAGGAGGTTATTGTTTAGGTGCAGCTAATACCACTCTACATAAACTGCAGCCTGGAGTATTATCTACCTCTGAATTCATATTCATCCATCAAGAAATGTTGCATGGAAGACAATTTTTAAAAATCTAAAAGAAAGACAAACAAATTCTGTATTGCTGATTGGACAAATAGCCTTGACCAAAAATAACCACTGCGAAGTCTTCAAAGCTCAATTGGGAGTTCAGTTGTTGTATAAATGTAACTGCATGTGCCTCATAAATACCTGCATCACTGCAATCTGCTGTTAAACAAAGAGCTTACCTGTGCCAGCGATGACTTTTACTCCATATGGTTCCTGCGCTGTTAACCATCAGAATAATCACAAGAAAAAACATCAAAAAGGCTTTGACTGTATTGCAGCTATATGCTAGCCACTCAGCAAACATCAGCTGTAATCAGTGTTTGGATCAGTGATCTTGGCAGTTGGACCACTTCAGCTTTTACCCTTTTCTGCTGCTTCTCTGAACAGTCCAACCAGTTTCTATGGTAATTCAGTCCCTCCCTCTGACCCTCACAGTGTGTCATCCAACTCTTCTTCCCAGCTTCACCTTTGTATCTGTGTGTGATTCCCTCTCTCATTTGCTAAATTGTATGGAGGCTGATCACCCTGGGTACACACAGACAAATAAATGGATTGTATCAATTAATGTGGTGTATGCATGATGAAGATGAAGTTCATGAGCTACAGCATCATCACTTACAAACTCTGGTTATAGTACATAAAAAGGAACCCCTTTATTCTTGTTTAAGTTGTATTTTATATTTTTCATTTTGATCATGCTTATATCTTTGTCTCATATGTAAAATTTAGCTGTTGCTGAGATTACAAATCCCTGTTTACAACCTGCCTGGTAACACTACGGATGACTTGGGTTGAGAATTACACACAGCTAACAGACTACACGACACAAAAAGACTACACGATACTAAAATGTTTGGATTTCATGTTGTAATTTTAGCCATATCTACAGCACTCATTAAAATGTATCCAGCCACTATGCCACAGGCCACGGGATGATAAAGCAACACAACAGTGAGACATAGGTGCTGGAAAAAGTTGTGATATGAGACGTTCCGATACCTGCCAATCACAGCATACATCACTGCATACACATATTACAATGTTCTTATACTGACCCGTTATTTAAAACTAAAGTGCTTGTTGTTGCTGCATCACTGTCCAAACATTTATGAATTTAACTGTATCTAGCTCTGGAATAAATCTTCTGTAATGTTAAACACACACACGCAAACAGAAATAGCAGTGTAATGGAAGCAGAGGCAGGTAATCTGTTTATCCATTTAGTAATACAGAACACATCAGTCTGCTCAATGTAAAGAGATTGCACACATGTTCTTAGCTCATAATCCTTTATTTAAAGGCACAATAATGAAAGTAAAAAAAAAAAAAAGTTTGTTCAATACATACACAGAATAATACAAGCCACCAAGTAATTACTGTTTTTCTTTGGTTAAAGATGTTTTGAGGTGTATAACATGGACCACTTTTTGTACGTAGCTTGACTAATCCAAACATTTAATGATCCTGTCAACTCTCATCAAGCTAATTTGTTTGTTCAAATACATAATTGTTTAGGCTTGAATGGAAGTTTTGAGACAGCAGCTGACACTATTGTTGCAATAAAGAAACCATCAGTACTAATAAAATTGCTTGAGTGGTAGAAATGTTGGGTGTCGATTCACTATTATGTGTAATAGCCATAAGATTGATCTTTAAGGCTATAGGAAGACTGTGTCCAGAGTAAATAAGAAACACTACTAGGCTGTCCTTGTAAATACTGTAGTAATCTAAAACACTATGTTGAAAATCAGCTGTTGAGGCAAACAGCACAAGTTATCATGTTAGATAAACACTTACTGTGCTAACCACTTGCTACTGGTACCATGTATGTGTTAAATGCCAATACTAATATCACCTAAATAGCACAACAAAAACATGCATGAATGTCAAAAAAAGAATCTGAAAAGAACACAAATACACATAAAACAAAGATGGATTCAGTTGAGTTGACAGAAATAGCAGCTTTTTAACAGATGTCCCTTTTGGTTGTAGTGTTAAGCTACATATACAACATTCTGCTCTAGTGTTAACTAAAGTTATTATTGTTATGTGCAAATGTCTATTTTTAAAATGCAGTATATTGGCCTGTTACGTTTGAACATGTGAAAAAAGTTGCACAGAAGATCCCAAATGTATTAGTTTCAAATGAATTGTGGAAGTGTAACGGAAACAACAACCTAAGCTGAACAACCTAGTAACCAAGAAGGAACAACAGCTGGTGGTAAAATGCTGTTTTGGTGAGTTAATAATTAAGGGCCAACATCTCGGATTTATTTATTTTCTTCTTCCAGCTGCTCCCTTTAGGAGTCGGCACACTGGATCATCTGTCTCCATCTCGCTCTGTTCTCTGCATCTTTCTGTCTCTCCAAACCTCCTCTTTTCCTGCTGTAATGCAGATCTAGCCTCAACATTCTTGTCCTAATATACATCCCTGCATCCCTCCTCTGCAAATGAGTAGGTAATACTCCAGTTGCTCTCACTACCCTTCTATCATCGATCTCCACCCTGCCTGTACTTTCATCTTCACCTCTCTACCACACTCCTCACTACTCTGAACAGTTGACCCCCAACTCCAACACCTTCTAGCCAACTTCTCTCCTTGTGTACCTCCTCTCCATGCTCATTTCAGCCTGCTCCCCATTTTCACTACAGATCACAATGTCATCTGCAAACATCATAGTCCATAGAGACTCCTGTCTGATCCCATCCGCCAACCTGGCCATCACCATTTAAAAATAAGAAGGGACTAGGAGCCGATCCTTGATGGGACCTTAAACCAGTCGTCCATTCACACAGTAACTACCTCACAGCACATTTGCAAAGTCACTTAAAGTATTTTTGGTTGTTCATGTTGCGTATAGGTTTAATATTATGGCTGCATGACAGGCATCAGCATAGGAAAACCTGAATGCTGGCAGTGCATCACAGCTTGCTGGGGCTGCGTAGCTAAAGACTGGTCTGTGTCCACAACATTAAAACCACCAAGCTGCTCTATGTTGTGGTTTGTTGTTGTATGTGATCAGAACAGACAGATGATTTCATCGGTCACTTTTATCTTGTCTGAGTAAAACTGGAAGTGAATAGCTAGTTAGCTCTGCTTCAAATTACAATGTGCAGCTTCCAACAACTCAAACTAATGACCAAACCATCTACAGTGGACTAGTTTTACATTACAGTTCACCAAGTGAAGCTAAAATCAAACTCAGCATCCTGTTGTCACTGTGCCAAGACCCAAGTCCCAAAACACTTGCAAAATAAAATAAAATAAAATAAAATAAACAGTATGTGCTGTGACTTGATGTGCATGCATTTGTAATTCTAATTTGAGCCCAGATCACGCAGAGCAGTACTGTAATCAGTACACTCTAACACAAGAAGATAAATCATTTCAGTTCCTTTAAGGTCACCATCCACTGCCTAGCCTTGTGTCCAGCTCAGTTAACTGTACTGTTTACACAAACCTTTCTGGTGGTTTTGTGACATTAGTTTAAAAATGTGGGCAGTGCACACTGTCTTTTAGTGAGACAAAATTTCCCTTATAAACATTAAACACAGAAAATAACAAAAAATAACTGTACAACTGAAAGTCCAAGTCCTTTGATGGCATAAAACCTTTTACAGCGACTGGCTGTTGATGGAAGCCACAGAAACATGTGATTCACAGTAATGTTCACAGACTGTGGCACTTGTTGAGGTGTTTGTGTGACAGAACCACTCCTGACTGCTCAACAGGTGAACACCTAACGGTCGCCAGTAGAGTTACACTGATGTCAGATCCTGAACCTCCAGCAGCATGGCATCCTGTTCTGTCCTTAGCTGATCCCGGACCTGGAGGCGACCTACAAGCTCCGAACTAAGGTCTGATATTGACAAATAAAAAATGAAAAGTTTAAAATGTAGCCTTATATTAATAACTGTTCATTGGTGCATCTGACAAATAAAGATGAGGTGAACACTTTTTAAATATTATGATTAGAGTTTCTAGCTTACCTTGTATTGTTTGGCTGAGAGATGAACAAAGAGAATTTAGTTCCTTAATACTGAGGCTCTGCAAATCACTACGCTCCAAATGTCTCCTCTGAACGACAGGATCGTTACGAGCTGCAGTCTGAGAAGAGAGGAGAAATCAGAATATCTGAGAGCGAGGACAAAGAAAGGGCTACTTCACTACAATGTGGTAACATGTTAATCTCCAGCTTGTAAAATTAACCTCACCACAGTTTTGTGGTCTGTTCTCAGTCTGTCTCGTAGACTCCTCAGAGTGTTCCTCAAACCCCCAGACTTTGGTTTCTCTGGTTTTGCAGCAGGCTGAGGATTCTTTTGAACCTGAACTGCCCCGCTCTATAACAAGTGGGAAATACAAGGACGATGAGGAGAACAATGCATTTGTTGCTATTTTATACTTCTTTTTATGTAATTTTAATTTATGGCTTTGCAGTTGCACCATTAGATAAGGCAGTTTCAGCTCATTTGATCTAAACTGTGTTTTCTACTATCAGGAACTGGTTGTATGGATAGTTACCCAGGCGCTAGAGCTTGCCTTCTTGTTGACCTCTTCTTCTGTCTCATCTTCCTCACTCTCACTGTTGTTGATGAAACAGAGCTGAAGATTCATCTGTGTCTGCAGACTGGAGAAAGCAAAGTCAAACATTAGTGATGAACAGTGCTGTACTAAACTATTTCAGATGTCAATATTAGCGTGAGCAAACACTAATACAAGGTTTAATGGTAATAGTATTTTTTGAAGCACAAACTTAATCCAATACCTAAATCACATTTCAAAGCTAAGTTACATATCAAATATAGAAGTTACATATAAATTGAAAAAATATATGCTAATTTTAAATTTAATGCCAGAAACACGTTTCATAAATGTTGGGACAGGGTAGAACATCTCACTAGTGATTGGCAACTGGACAGTATGACAACCTACAGGCGTTTGGAGAGTTTGTCATCTACAGAACACAATATCATAAAAAGATTCACAGATTAATCTCTGTGAGGTAGGGACAAGGCCGTTATGGTGAACAGGAGGAGAAAAAGCTAATAGCACCAAGTGGTGTTAATGTTACAGCTGATCAGTGTAGAAAACAGGGATGTACCGAGACACATTCACATTTTGCAGCCTCTGTTGTGTTGTATACTGCAACTTTCTACAATCCAATGTGTCCAATGCTTTTTAGAAATGTTAAATAAAAAATAAAAAATTATTTGAAAAAAGTAAATATCTCTTATCGATAAAAGCATCTTGATGCTCTACAGTGGTGCTTTAAATTGATCATGCATCTCGCTTTAACAACATTTTAAATTAGTCTACAGCAGTGTGCCAAACTGAACTCACATACACGTTAGACACACATAAGGTCCTGATTCAATGCATCTCTATATTTGAAAACCAACTGAACTTTTAGTTTGAACAGCTGGGATAAAATCAGATGTTTGTTTGATGCATAGAGAGTCTGTGGAGTTAACGAGAAGACTCTGAAATAACGAATGTAATGTATGTAATGGATTTTGGCATTGTCTGACTCTTTGTATAAGTAGGTGAGCAGGGAGTGGCCATAGTCCAAACCAGTAGACAGGTGCGACCTGGGAAGATCTTAATGATCACTTTAAGGCAGGCTGCATGATTCCACTGGTTTCTTGTGTGAACCTAAAAACCTCCACACTATTCAGCACAACAGTGGCTCTAAGCATAGAGCTGTCCAAAGCCTAGCCTTTAACTCCCTAGATCTAAACACAGTAGCTTACCAACACTTCTCACTAAATCTGACAGTGCTTGACAGGATATACTATGAAATATGAGTCAAACTACCAAAAGCCTTTGCTACTAAAAGGCTTTTGCAAAATAGCCTGCCCCCTCTTCAGCACTATCAGTGAAATCTCTCTGTCTAGTTACTGATTAGTGTTGCAGACAGGTTTTCACAGTAAAGTGTGGTAATCAACCACACTTTTAATGGTAAGTCAAATGTGAAATCATGATATTTGAACATGGTTTACTGTAAAACCAGTATCATATCAATCATTTTGTCCCAAGAATTTCAAATTTTGTTTCAAATTTCAATCATTAAAACCAATATTAATTTCTGCACTTTGAAAATAACCTTCAGAAGGTGCTGACTATTCAAATACTGTTTAGCATCAATAGTTAGCTACAGGCTTCCAGACACACAGACTTGCTGTTTTCTCTTTTATTAACATTCACTTTATGCACATCAGTAAACAGTTCTCATAATATATCCATGGTACAAACTTGTACAAACTTGACCTGGATGATGCTGATACCAGGTCTTGTAAGGACTTGCTCTTCCTCCACACTTCCCCTACATTCCAAGCTGCCACCAAAAACACTGGCCGTGTAACTTAGTTTAGTCTGTGGTCATTACTGCATAAGCCCTGGTGCCTGCAGTCTTAGGAGAGACTCACTGCTGCTGCAGTTTGGTTAATGTGCACTGCTTTTAATACGCGTTATATTTAAACTCCAAATGAAACCATTTTAAGCCACTTAACTAGCGTAAACCCCACCATTCATTTAAATTTAAAAATACAGGCTGAGGTCAACACTTCCACTAAAGCAACATTTTTGTTGTAATCAATAATGTCCTGCAGGAGGCCATTGCCATTTCAAGTCAATAAATCATAAAAATCTACAGATTGGTAAGTAGCTTTCTGTTCAATAATACCTGTAGACGAAGGTATGGTGTGTGCATGATCAACAAATGGCTCTTTTCAGAATACATTATACTATCTATCGTTCCTTCCTTTATGTACACCTGCTCATTCTAGCGAGTTCTGGAGGCTGGAATCTCTCACAGCAGCCAGTGGGCAAGAACGGGGGTAAATCTAGTGTGTGTACCGGGAACTGAGTGCCATCAGGTGGCTGTTGCAGATATCGTCCCCGTCTTCCCAGTTCTCTACTCTCTTCCTTCTCTCCTCTGTCCAGCTGACTGGTGGTCTGCCTCGCTCCAGAGGAGCTCCACTCTGAAAACCCACACAATACATACATCATACAAAGGTTTAAATGTCCACTGCTGGATACATTGAGGACACTGATTTCTTTAGTAATAGCCTGTTTGCTGTAGTTTACTAAAATTGAATGGCTTTATGTAAAGGCAACAGTGGGTCACACTGCAACTGTCAAAAAAACATGAGGTACGAGGGATTTTTAAGCTGCTGGCTCATGTATACGGTAGAACAGATCGACCTTCTGCTGCCAAAACGATGTGACAATGTATAATACAAAACCATCATTTACCATATTTTGTCTTTTAAACAACAAAAATGCAAAACAGCACAAACACTTAACAATCCATTAAATCTCTGCTGGTGTATCATGGTTCCATCAGTTATACCACGCGTTCTTAGGACTTAGACTAGAATGGAAGATTGACAGACGTAACCTCCTATCAGAGATAAAAGCCTAAACCCCACCCAGCATGCTGAAGTACTGTTTCCTGCAAAGGTTCTATTACAGAGTCAAGGTCTGACCATCACATTCCCCTCTATGACACTAAGAACTCTGACCTTTGCCTTCCTTTGCTCTTCTTGCTTCTCCAGCTCAGCGATGTGCAGGCTCAGTGCCTCCCAGTGCATGATAGGAAGGCCCAGATTGTCCTCACCGTAACCTTCCTGCCAGACCAGCGCTGCATCCTCCAAATCTTCCTCCTCCTCTTCATTGTCAGCATCATCATTACTCTTACTGTTATCTTCTGCCTCATTACTCTCTTTCTCCTCCCTCTGCTGCCTCTGTCTCTCCTTCTCTCCCTCCATCTCTACAGTAATGGAAAAAGCAAATTACAGGTTACATGTTTTAGTGTCTGCTGTTGTGTAAAATGTTATAAGACTGTAAAGGTGACACAGAAGGAGGCTGCGGCAGTCACTGAACATGGTGACTGGATAAACTCTATCACATTAAAGTACTGTCTTCTTCAAACCACAGTGCTATAAAATGCTACAGTAAACATATTAATAAATGAATAACAATTTGGGATGTTAGCCAGCTATCTGCTCATGTTAATACCATCAATCAGTAAGAAGTTTAAGATGTCACGTTAGCTGTTTAAGACTAATATTCACTAAGAGTAAAGAAGCAAACAACAAAGTAGAAAGCTGTTATTTTTCTCAGTTGGTGAGTCAGACTGAAAATGACGCAGGTTTAACAGCATGTCAGATTTACGGTGGTTCGGGTTCACCGGTGGCTGGGATCAGGGTCAAAGTTAGGCTTCAGTTTAGGCTGGAGTCAGGCCAACAGGAAACGTATCTCCTGCTACACAGACTGGAACTGAACTACTACCCAGAGAGTGTTCAATCTGCAGCAAACTGAGCAGTCAGGATCAGATATTATATATATTTAGGGTTTGGAGATGTTTATAAAAGCATTTACAATAGATCACAACAAAACGCTATTAGTTGACAAACTCTCAACCTCTGCTGCTCCCGCTGTCACAGAGTTGAGAGTTTTGCCACATAGCTCAGCTTCTTCCTCAGCTCCTCCTCCTCCTCCTCCTTCACTCTTCCTTATTCAACCAACAAAAAGGTGAAAACATACCCACAAGATCTGATTCAAATCTCATTCATCGCAGCCTGGACTGTTCCTTAAGCGGTGAGTTGGTAGTTTTATGTTTGAGCTGATTATCCACTCACTGTTGGTCCAAACACGCGAACAAGACTCAAACTTGAGGAATTTGAGCAACACTTTGTTTTCACGACTTAGGAGTCATCTCTGGAACTTCCGGTTACTGCCTTCAAAGTAAATGCCTCTTTGTAAACGCTCCCATGTTATTATATCGAGGATTTTTAATGCGCAAATATCAACCAGTTTCTCCTTCCACAGAAGAATAAACGTCAATGTTATACTGGAAAGTTTCAGGTTATGTTTTTGTGGAACATTGAATTTTGAGTATGATGTGGCTGGACAGTACTATTCATCATGTTCAGATATTTATAATTATGTCTTCCTAGCATACATTGCCATAGTTCATATTTCACACATAATAATAATAATAAATAATAAACTACCCAAATTCTGTTATTTGTAAATTAGCTTAAATATTTATTATCTGACAAAAGTAAAAGGGAAAGATAATGTTTGCAATTGTATTTTGTAAATATAAGTAAATCTACAGTTTGATTCTTGCAATATGCTCACAAAAGTTGTGGCAGAGACATTTGTGGTCACTATCAGATTTTCTTCCTTATAATGCACCATATATCTCAACAGCAGACAGATCTGGAGGCCGGTCAAGCACACTGACTCCATGAAACCACACTGTTGTATGAAGGGGGTGGTTTTCCAAAGTACTCCCATCCCCTTTGGCAAGATTCACCACAGTAACATGACGGTTTCTCATGCAAAGCTGGGGGTTGAGTGTCATGCAAATTCAACAATGATTTCCGCCCCTTGGCCTTTACACACTGAGATTCCTGAAAGGAATCAGTGTATTGTGAACTGTAGATGGTGAAAAAACTCATTGCATTGAAAAATAATATAATAATAAAATAATATTGTTACTACAGTTTTCTCAGTAGGTTTGGCACAAAGTGTTGAATGACTGAGCTCCTTTTCTCCACTCACCTTTTACCAAATAACCTGCTACTGTTGGAATTATCCAGAATGGTAAAAACACTGAAAATCTAGCTGCAGCACACCAGTGAACATGTATACACAGTGTCCCTTACAACTACTGATGACCAGCCATCTGTCCATACAAAGCCCCTAGCAAATACTATAGTCTCTTACTTTATTAACCTTGGGATATACATTCAGTGGTGTTTTTGTGTTTTTGCTTTCACAATGATCCATTTGCAATGAACCATCAATCTACTATTGAACAATTTCATATCAGTTTTGTTGTCATCCAGGACTGACCAGTGTATTCATATGGGCTTTTCTCTGTTGAAGCTGATTTTTAAAAGAAAGGAATTTTAAAGATGGACAAAATTGGTGTTTAAGAGTCAGTGAAATAAACAGTGAGTACATAATAGCTACATAAATGACTATGATAATGATCAACAGTCCATCACAACTAATACCATCTTAAAGCACTTCACTGTTAAAGCCTTACAGAATTATACTGAAAACCCAACAAATCCCCCTTGGCAACAATGGAAAGTAATGTCCTTTAATGAAAGAAACTTCCTGCAGAACCAGGCTCATGGTAGGCGATAATCTTCCTTGACTGGTTGACGTGAAGGAAAAGTGGAGCAAGAAAAGAAAAGCAACAACAAGCAGCAGACAAACATCAGACAGGTTGGTAGGACCAGTTACTGCATTTCATGAAAAACATGGTAATTTCTATGAACTGTACATGAATGTTGTTTTGCTGCAAGATCCATTAAAGTAAACTCAAACGTTATTAAAAGAGGGCATGGGGCAAATCCTAATTGTTCAGTTTCACTGACGTGTCAGGACCAGATTAAGGGTGGGATTATAGGGTTAATTAAGTTTATTTACAATTTTAGTGGACCAGAAGCAGTGGATTTGTGTTGGATGACACTAACAATATATTTGCGCAGTGTTTGATTTGAATGCAACCACATTTAGTGGTTACAGCTTCACTATATCCATAGAAAAGACAAAACAGTAGATGGCAGCATGAAACCACAATTAGGAAATAAAAAGAAATCTTACTTTTAAACACATGAAACAGTTTTTCATTTCTTTTATGCCCCTCAGCCTCTAAAATCCTATTTCATCATTGAAAATGAAAAATATTTGTATTCAGTGACAGTGAGAAATACATGGCTCTGGTATCATGGTATCATGTAATTGAGGATGATGTTACTCATGGTATTTACTGCCTGCAGTAGTAACAATTCAATTAAATTCAAGTTTATTTCTAAAAGTCAACTCAAGGCGCTTTACAATGTAAGGTTTAAGACCTTACAATACAACTAAATAATAAGGAAAACCCAACAAATCCCCCTTTGAGCAAGCACTAGGCAACAGTGGAGAGGAAAAACTCCCTTTTTAAGAAAGGAAGAAACCTCCAGCAGAACCAGGCTCAAGGTGGGCGGCCATCTGCCTCAGCCTGTTGAGGCGAGTGGAAAGAAAGAGAAAAAGAAAAGAACAGCAGATCACACAACCAATAACAAGCAACATGCAGGCAGGCAGGCAGGCAGGCAGGCAGACAGGTTAGACAGGTCAGCAACTGAAGACCCGGAATACACAGCCTCAGAGCCGATGATACCTGCAGGAGAGAGAGAGAGAGAGAGATAGAGAGAGGGAGAGAGAGAGAGAGAGAGAGAAGCACA
>OMLM01015854.1:0-22272 GCA_900302695.1 Helostoma temminkii | reverse complement strand
GGGTCAGGTTTAGCCCTTTAGAGAGAGAGAGAGAGAGAGAGAGAAGCACAATTACAGGAGAGAGAAGGAACAAAATTAATAACAGGCAGTGGTGGCGTATGAGTGGAAGGAGAAAGCAGGAGGAGCTCAGTGTGTCCACGGGATTAGACATCGTATCTCTGAGGTTTTTGGGCCCAAATAGAATAACCTCTGTCTTGTCTGAATTAAGAAGTAGAAAATTGCAGGACATCCAGGCCTTTATGTCTTTTAAACATTCTTGAAGTTTGACTAATTGGTTTGTTTCATTTAGTTTAATGGCTGAATATAGCGTGAATATAGAGTGTCATCCGCATAACAATGGAAGTTTATAGAGTAACAGTAGACTATTTTTCACAGTAACACCGTCACTGACTGCACCGCCCCACACATATATGTATGCACATGCATGTGACTTGGAAAGTTGTGGTGCAGGCCAGAAAATGTGGCCCCCCAAAGCCACTTTGTAATTTGAACCCTAGGCTTATTTATATGATTTTGAGCACACCAGAGTCAATCTGTCTTGGACTTTTGGGTCAGTATTTATATTCATCTTGGTGTCCTCTCATGGAAACCTTCAGCAATTAGAATGTGCCTTACCATGCAAACTGAAAATTCAGTGCCACTGTGTCTTGCTGCAAGTCTGCTGCAGTCACTCCAGGGTTTTTCTCCACATGCCTCTTCAGAAATCTAGCTGCAGCTTTTTTTTGCTACATTCATGTAGTGTAGCCACTGTTGCAAACTATGCTCCCAGAGGTGTTTCTAGGTACATTTAGTGCCTTCACTACCATTTTGTATCCTTTTCCTTGTTTGTGAAAGGCAATGATCTCAAATATTACAGTCAACAAACCCTTTGCCAGTTCAGGTATTTGATGTATTATCTTTCTTTGATTTGTTCCATTAGGTGTGCGACAATGAGACAATACCTGATGCAAAACGTGTGCTCTTATGAGGCATTCTATTGAGGGTGTTGAATATTTTTAAGACTGTAATTTCCTTGAGACTGCATAGTCATCGAAAGTTACATTACAGTTAGGAAACCATATAGTAACACATCTTCTGAGTTGCAAACAACTGACTATTTGTAAATTTTGCTAATACATCTAATTTAAAATGAGGGTTGAATAAATCTGAATGCATCTATGTAGAAGCACAGAAATGTGACATCAACAAGGACCAGTCATGATGGCTAAATGTCAGGGTCAGAGCACCTCCAAATTGGCAGATATTGTGGGGTGTACCTGGTTTGCTGTGGTCAGTACCTACCAAAGTGGTTCAAGAAACAACTCATGAACTGGCTATAGGGTCATGTTAGCTCAACGCTTATTAGCCAGTCTGGTCAGATTTCACACAAATAATACTGCAGCACAAATTGCTGAAACATGTAATGCTGTATTCAGGGTTGCACAGCTGCACACTTGTCAGAGTGTCTCTGGCCCCTGTCCACTGTTGAAAGCAACCAAAAAGGGGATGTGAGTATCAGCACTGAACCAAGAGCAATGGAAGAAAATAGCCTGATCTGATGAATAACGTTCTTTTTTCACACGGATGGCGAGAGCTATTGTGGCAGCAAGGGGAACCTACACAATATTTGGAAGGTGGTTTTGATGTTGTGGCTGATTGGCATATATAGTGGAGTGTGCGCTGTTAGTGAAACAAAGTTATGGGTTTTTGTACTTCTGTAACCTCTACCTTTTTGAATAACACTCACTGTTGGTATTGTTGCATCTGGTATCACTGTATTAATTTTACCTTAATATGGCAGCTCACTGGCAACTGAAAGCTACAATGTTTGCAATTCAGTGTTAAACAAAATAATTGTGTGGTGCTCCAATAAAGGGTTACTGCTTCATGCTGTTTTATATACAGTATACCCTACAGTAGAGTTATAGTAGGTCTCCTCATAGCCGGTAACAAATTCATTTTAGCCTTGACCGACAGTGTAAATATCTTAAATTCAATTAGTATGAATGTTTGTATGCAGTCTGGATCAAACATCTGATAGTCCATGTAAAGACTTAATAAAAGATCAAGGTACACAGAAGTAGCAGGGTGTGTTTATTTTCTGTTGCTATAGCTTAACCAAGTCAGCATTCGTAATACACAGGGACATACTGAGAAGCTACAGAAGCCTTCAACACTTGCAGCACTAGTTGACTGGAACAAACAATGATGAGGCAGAGGACTGAAACAAAGTCAAACATACAGAAAAAATTCAAGAAAAAGATTTATGGCACTCATTTTTAGTTTATAATAATATTGCTTTTAAAACTCAAACCTCTTGCCTTTTTTCATTGTTGTTTCATCACATTATAATCTCACTGCATTTAAATATCAAATATATTTCTTTACTGATTTATACGTTATTGCTAACATCAAACATACCTAATATTAGAGATATATTTATTATTTTGATAATAGTTCTGTTCAAAAGTACAAACTTTACAGAAAATAACAGTCCAAGTAAGATAGCATATACTTGAGGCAGGGTCAGGACATGCACAAGGATTTGATAAGAGCTGAGGGAAAGGAGATGGGTTGAAGCAGGATCACACAATGCATGAGAGAAGGTGGAGGAGCTGTCACTTATACATCCAGTTACACATGCATTCTTCACGTGTATTTTTGACATCAGGTTCAAACCTTTAATCATATCTAGTTCGTTTTAAAGAGACTACACTGCTCCAGTGCATAAATAGGAGCTTTACATGCCAACACAGACACTTCACTGGGACAGCCACCATCCAATAACAGCACTGATTGAGTTCACTACCAGTGTCCATATAAAAATGGCAAAAGGTTGATGGACAGGTAGCGTGATTATATTACAGACACGCACACACAGTGATATTTATGGTGGCAGACATGACAAGACAAATACATAACTATACACTCAAATGGAGTGAGAAGGGTACGGAAAGCCAACCAGATCACAGTTTGTCTGCTTTCCCCGACATTCAGTTTTATACTTGTTTTAATAAATTTTATGTGGCAAGCAGAGCATCGACCGAGATGGGCTATTGGCTGAGGTGCACATTATGGTGTGTATGTGAATGCTGCTGATACACACATACACACACACAAACAAAATGCAGTTGACAGGACATGCTGTAGGATGAATATCAAATGCCAAAAAATGAATAATTTGTCTGTTTTTTCCAGCCATGCAGTGTTAATACTTGTTTAATTTTGCTACCCTTCTTTTATAATTGTCACTACACATGTGCCAGCACAAAGCAGGTTGGGATGGCACTTCTGACTCCAGTCATAGTGCATTGTGTATGAATGCAGTCCTGCGCATTGTCTATTTATGCTAGTGAATTTGCCAATGAGCACTGGCAGTTTTGTCATTGTACAAGAAAGCATTGATATATACATCTGGCACAGTGCAAATGACTGTCCCAGCCTGCTCTGTGCTCATTCAGCTGCAGTGACGCATGGAGCTGTGTTTATAGACGTCTGGCAAGGAAAAGGGGATGAAGTACAACCTTTTTGGCTTTCGATACACCAAGCTGTGTTCACAAGTGCGGAATAAAGTCCAACTCAGAGTGGTGTTTTGGTTTGATATGACCTACAACATCTGTTAATGTTAAACAGAAGTGAATGGTGGGAAAAGGAGACAAATCATGACCTAAGTCAAATGTCATGTTGAGTAAATGATAATGTAAATGTTCCCTACAAATTCTCCAGTCTTGAAAGAGTACAGTTACTATTAATTACTAAATATTATTTAGACAAAAATACCATGCACACATTAGTGGATCTTGAACTCGTAAAAAAACTTTTTTAACCTGTAGCACAAAAAAATGATCTTGTGCAAGACTTGTTACATAGTGCAGAATATATGGGTGGTGTGCACATGGAACCTCATGCAAATGAAGTCTTTTGTTCCCACTAGACAACTTGCACAAACCATTTTAACCTCTGAAGTAAATGATCTTGTCCTCAAAAGCAATAACTTTTGTAGACGACATATTAATCTCACATTAACAGCACATTATCTAGTGTGCAAAAGTAATAACTTATGTGCTAACTACATTGATCTTGTGTGAACAAAATAATTAATGAAGTATCTTGATAACTTGCATATGGAGCAGCCCAAAGCATCATTACAGTAAGACGCTGCTTAGGCCACTGAAGAAACTGTGTCAAGCTGAATGCTGTGTTCACCTTTCAACACAAGTCAAGTATTTTTTCCTGCCTTTTTTCTACACTTTCTATTTGCAAATGTGAGTTTTGCATTTCCCTTCACAATCAGGTCATCGCAATAATAATAAAAGAAAAGCCTGTAGATATAAACACTGTTGTTAGTGTTCATTATTAAATCAAATGGTACTGATGCTACTTTGTGTCATTTTGAGTGATGTTCAACATTTCAAATAGTTTTTAAGTGATCAAGGCCATAGTGTAAGCTGCAACAAACCTAGAAACATTTTTTCTATGGACAAGAGTTACATAACGATGTATGTACTGACTGTCCTTTCATCTTTCCTTCATATCACCACTTCTCCCTCTGCCTTGTTCGTCTTCCCTCTCTCTGATCTTCTTCAGTTACTTCGCTCTTTGGCTTGCACCTCTGTTTTCCATCCATCCATTGTGTCCTTTTCGCTGGTCAGAAGCTGACCCAGCACTCTGTCACATTATCCTCCTGAGTGAATTACTCTGTCTCCATTAGTCTAACGAGAAAGCAGGAAGATGGAGTGAAATGGGAGTGGGGGCAGGGACACAGTATGAACGGGTGGAAAGAAGAGTGATGCAACTGAGAGCTGGAGAAGGAGAAATGAGATGAGAGAAGAGAAAAGGTGGATATAAAAGAGAAGACGGAAGATAGTGATGGAATAATGTACAAACAGCGTACATGAATGACAAGACAGGACAGGGAGACGAGGGGCTGAAGACTGAAAGGTAGCAGTAAAGATAGGATGGTGGGTGGAGGTTGAATAAAGATTAAAATGGCACCCAATATAAAGGATGAAGACAGACTCAGGAAGCAAAACGAGGGACAACAAGGCTGTGATGGAAGGAGAACTACAGGAGGACAAAGGAGATGGTGGATGGAAAAAAGAGAACTGAAAAGAAAAATGACAGGACAAAGAGCCAAGCAGGGTCTCTCGCTCACAAACACAAACAGAAATGTTAATACATCACAGCTGCACACGACACACAGTGAATGACACAGACAAACGCTCACATATACACACAAACTTCGCTTTTCTTGTGAAGTGTAGTAAGGCCTCCCAAACAGGGTTGTAGTAAAGATTTCAGAAGGTCTAAAGTCATGAGTCATGATGTATTAAATAAAAGGATAAAATTAATAAAAAAGCTGGGATCGGTCAGAAAGACTAGTTAAAATACTGAATAAAAATTTACTGGGTAAATTCTTGCGGACAGGCAGTTCCTAAAGGTTCAAGTTCAGGAACACTTCAGCATATGTCCGCGAACTAGGAGGAAGTGGAACCTTCGGGTTCATAGACGACTGCATTAACAACTGAACCACAGTCGCCCCCATTTGATAACCTATTCATTGTTTTAGTTTCAGTTTTTAAGAAAGAAATATTCACATCACATTACATGAAGCAAACATTTTCACCCTAAAAAGAAGCTTATAGCTTTACCATGTGAGGAATAAAAGACAAAGTGAGACAAAATGCAGGACATGACAGGTATTGGAATAGTAGCTGTAGTAGTAGTACACCAGAATGAGACTAAATGCTTTTAACAGAAACATGAAACATAAACTGTTGTTGGGTCCAAAAAATAAAACCCTGATATGTTGGAAAGAATTCTAAAAAAAACAAAAACAAAACAAACAAAAATGGAGTTCATGAGATTAACACACATACAAGTGAGTCAACAGTAAACCAGTAGTGGTACAGTGCCATGGGCCTGTTGAGATCCAGGTTAAACTGAGGGCTTTGAAGCCACACATATACACACATACTCATACTCATACGCACACACACACACACACACACACACACACGCACACACAGACAAATATCCAAGGTAATGACACATCTTCGACATTTCTATTATCCTACATTATGACGCCATGTTCCCTCCATATTCCTTAATTTTCTTAAGACACACTCACATTCAGAAAAACAATGTATAAATAAATAGTATAAATAAATATAAATAAAGACCACAGCTGTGCCTGTGTTTGTGTACACCTAAACACAAAACGTAAAAAAAATGACTAAAATTTAGACTTCATTGCAGGTCTATGGAGGAAAATGGCCATAACTTGTTCACTCTGCCTCCCCCATCCCTGTCATTGTCTCATCTCTCAGAGGTCAGTGCAGCGCTCCTGCTTGCTGTAGTGGTCAAACTGACTCTTCCAGTGCATCATGTAGGAGGACCAGCGGTGGAACTCCACTTTCCACTGGCGCTCTGCCTCATCTATGTTGTCTGACAAAAGAAATACAGAGATAAAGTGAAAAATGGTTAACATATTTTTAAGCTAGGGCTTCACACCAATGCTGTCCAGTTGCTGATGTCTTGGAGATGAATTTTGTTATGTATTTGTTTTCATTGTTAACAGCACTTGGAGGCTGGCTCCTGTTTGATCCTGACTGTGTAAAATCTACATAAAAATAGAATGCAATGATTTGCAAATGTCATAAACCTATATTTTATTCACAATAGGACATAGAAAACATATCAAATGTTTAGCTGGAAGAACATTTTGCAGCTAATTAGTTAAAAATTAGTCTCATTAGTCACCTTCCCAATTAATTAATTAATTTATTTATTTTGCATATTTGCCACACTAAAATGATTCAGATCATCAATAATTTTACTATTACACAAAGAATTGAGTAAATACCAAATGCATTCTTTAAGTGATGATTTCATTTATTAAGGCAAAAGCTGTCCAAATGTAAAAAAATCTGGAAAGTGGCAAATAATTTTTCACAGCACTTTGCAATGTTACTTAATGTAAAAACTGAGGCTTATATATTTCATATTACCATCTACAGGACATAATATCATCAAAAGATCTAGAAAGAAACTGCATATGGACAACAGCATGAGAACAGTGTGGCTTCGTAGTAGAAGTCTCCAGGTGCTGAACTGGCCTGCATGCAGTCCAGACCTTTTGTTTAAAATGTGCATTTCGGAATGCAAAATAGGACAAAGAAGGCAAAAACTGGACAGCATTCCTCTGTCTCAAAACAACAACAAATTAGGCTATTTTTTTCTTGGTGGCTGGTGGGTTTCATCTCAGTTTGTACATTTGATATGTTTTCTATGATGCATTCTGTTGCTGCAGCCCAACATTTTTGGAATTTAGGTTGTACAACATAGTTCGAAGGCAAACTTTAACATAAACAAGTAAGTAAGTAAAAAAATTAAAATATATCTTGCTTTATGCCCCAAATGATAACACATCTTGCATTTAACAGGTTGGTAGCAGAGGTTATATTTTGTCGGGAAACTGAATCTTGGAATGGAAGGTGAATCAACAGCATGTGAGTTATTTAGCATGTTAAGATAAACATGGTAGTTTTTAGAAACTAAATATCTTTCCAATCTTATATTTAGTATTTAAGTATATTTGCAAGAAAAAGTAATGATACTGTTTGCAGTTTCTTGGTACACTGTGTGTATTCAATGATTATATTCAATAAAGACACAAACAATCTCACTGTTTATGCTTTATATATTCAGTTTAGATTTCATGTCGGACATTTGCAGAAAACCAGAATCCAGAACTGCAAACACTGCCATTACTTTTTCTGTCTCTAAAGGTTATGTGACTGTTATATATTTAACTGGAAGAAGCATGAGCACTTTTTACAAGTTGTGTTTACCAGTGATATTGAGGAGGCGTGGCAGAAACCGGTTCCAGAAAGCACACATCTGGTTCCTCAGACCTTTGTGGATCTTTAGTGGTTCAGTGTTGAGTCCAACATGTTTTTGTTCACTGACAGTGAACACAGGCCAGCGCTTCCTGCTGTCCACCAACCCATCGTGGTTCACATTGGGATTTCTAACACAGATAAAGATGTTATCAAAAAGAGTACAAATACATTTTCAGCAGTATCCCTACACCCTTTTACCAGTTTGTTAGAGTCACTCAATTAAGGGGGTAATTCAGCATTCAAGCAATTCAAGTACAGGCAAATACTTTAGTTAGTTTCACATTCTAAATACTTTTTAGATAGTAACATCAAATTAAGTACTAATTGCTGCTTTTAATATATTACTCAATATTTACTCATATGAAAACTAAAACTTGAAAACAGACTCCTTTGAAATCATTTGATGTCAATGTCCTCATTGTACAGCAAATGAGGACATTGACATCAAATGATTGTGTAAGATAATTTCCTGGAAGAAGTTGGGAGTGAAACTACAGTTTGTTATAGAAGCCCTTTTGAATCAGAGAAAAGGAAAAAAAACACACTGGTCATAGCCAATACAACAATTTAAATCACCACAGAGCAGGGTTGAATGTATCACAATCCAGAAAATCCCCTCCCACTCCAACCTTACCCCTAACTGAAATACCTGCTAGATAGATGAAGCATCAGAGTGGTTAACATAGCGTGTTAATATATTGATAAATATTTGTTGTAAGTTATGGCTATGATGAATTATTGCTTTGCTAAATAATGGAATAATGTTTAATTGAATATCTAATGCTTAGAAATGTCCAAGAAGTCATTGCTGCCAACGGGTATCATTCTGTTCAATGACTCTCACAGTAAAGAGCTTTCTATTCTTGTTTTGTTATTGCATTTTATTGCATTATAATAATTTTTATGTACTGTAATATTGTGTACTGTGTTATGAGTATGCATTATGTGTTAAGAATATGTGTTTTTAATTTAGTTAAGTTTGGTAATGTTTGTAGTATTCTGTATTGTAGTCTGTGATATCTTCTGTTGCTGCATTTGTTTTTCTTGTACAATGGCTACTGCAAGACAGCTTTTTTTCTTTAATAAATCATTAAAAAACTGCCTTTTGTATTTACCTGGGTTATCTTTGTGTAATACATCCATGATGATCTGAATCATTTAAGTGTGATAAATATGCAAAAAAAAATTAAAGAGCATGAAGATGGCAAAACCTTTTTCATAGTATTTATGTAAATATGGATGGACAACCCTAAATCATAATGCCTCCGCCCCTGGCTATCACTGGCATGGAGGCATAGAAAATAACTGGCCCATTAGACATGGATTATGACTACTGTCACTCAATATGTTTTTATTTTCATGGATGAAAGTTTGCTTTGCAGTAACTAGGCTATGAAACTTCTTGATTGGTCTATAAATGATCACCTTATCCACTCTGTAGCAAAGCATCCAAATCAAGATGAATTTGTCTGTCTTTTCTGGTAAAGTGGTATACTCTGTGCTGCACAAATAATTATAGCAGAAAAAGTCTGTTTCTCTTACCCAGTTCGGGCAAAGTTAGCCCAGTATCTCATCATGCGTCGGCTCAGTTTCTCCTCCTCTAGGGTGTAGTTTAACCTCTTCTCAAGTGGTAGTCCAAAGACAAATTCAATCTCGTAACCATGGATCACACCCATCCACTCTGGCCAGGCCAGGTTTGATGCTCTGTGGTCGAACAGGTAAAGATAAATCCCTCCTTGAGGAGCAGGAGGAAAAAAAGGACATGTAGTTATTTTTTGCCTATGTTAATGGTATGAAATCACTGTGCTCTGCAAAAGGAATAAAACGTTCGTTTGGTGGATTAATTGTTGCAGAGAAACGTTATATACATTAAGGTTATTCAAATTTTTGACCTCCTGCAAGACAAGTTCCAGAAATTGTGATATTTAAATCATTAAGCACCTTACACTGTTTCTCATTCATCTATTTACACACAATCACACACCAGAGTCAGAGCTGCCATGCAACTAGCTCTGTGTCTTGTTCACAAGAAGCCAGGAAGGAAGCCCATGATTAGTGGATGACCACTCTAACTTCTGACCCACAGCCACTATAATGTAATCAATTCTTCCCTTTATTACTGCAATGTGTTCTGTGTAGGGGTGGGATGATTCGTCCACGTAATCGATTACAAAAATAGGTCTATTTATTTAACGTACGTCAAAGGGTCGCATGTAGGAAGTAAGATGGTTGCGTGTAGTGAGAGCATGGAGTCTGGTGAAGAGCGAGCAAAAAAACATCATCATCATCTTAAGTATGGGAGTATTTGAGGTAGAGACCAAACAACATGGTTATCTGCAAGCTCTGCAAATTAGAAATCCTAACATTAGTACCACCACCATGAAGGTGGAACCCTCTGTACTTTTCGACGAAACCTTTGTACTTTTCGACACAGTCTCTCTGTCTGCTAGTGGGAGTGTGCATAGACTGACTCTGCTATGTGCGATAACAAGCGACTTTGTGCAGAAATGCCATCATGTAAATAGATAAATAACATATGGTTATTTAGTTTGTTTAATAAAAGAACAAGGTATATACGTGTTCTATAGGAAAGGTAACCTTAAATGATTTCTGGTGTGATCTGGCACTATACAGAAAATACAATTACATAAAATTAACATGACCTTTTAGGAGGAGCGGGGGTGCCCCTAATATAATGGTAGGGGAAATGCTGCTGATTATATTGCACAATATCCATTTTACTTGAATTGATGTTTTGTTACTCTTTTTATTAGTCTATAGATTAATTGAAAAAATAATCAATAGATTAATTGACAATTAAAATAATTGGTAGGTGCAGCCCTAATTCTGTGCCACTGATTGTCAAAGACATTTAAATTATGGAATAACAAGGAATAAACAGGGAATTATGTAGTCAAAAAATGTATTAAATAGACAAGAATATTTTTTATATTTTATTGTACTTTAGATTGCCCAAAAGAGCTTTATTCAGCTTTGGTAACTCATGGCATTGTCTCATTAGATTTAGTTATGTCGACTGATTTTCATTTCACAGACTGTCTTGTCAAGAGTTAATTTGTATAATTTCTGGCCTTATTTTGCACATAAGTTGTCAGTCGCCTTGAGTAGAGGATGGGAGTGTAAAGCGTCAATAGCCCTACTGGTGCTACTACATATACTGTACAAATCTAAAACTGTTCTCTTGTCTGATGAGCCAGAGTTTAGATTTATAACTGTCCTATGTTTATAAGACATGGAGAAAGTGAACTGTTCTTCCCACTGTGAAGGACAGAGGGAGAGGTGTTATGGTGTGGGGGTGCAAAAATTGAGAGCACACTTAACCAGCATAGCTACCACAGTATATTGCAGTGACATTCCATCCCATCTGGTTGCACTTTGTGCAACTACCTTTTGTTTTTTCCAACAGGACAATGACCCCATACACACCTCTAGCTCATGTAAAACCTATTTGTCCAAGAAGGAGAGTGATGGAGTGTTGCTTTAGATGACCTGACCTCCACAATCACCCAAAGTAAAAGCAATTGAGATGATTTGGGATGAGTTGGACCAGCGACCAAAAGAAAAGCAGGCAACAAGTACTCAACACTTCTGGGAACTCCTTCAAGATTGTTTGGGAACTATTCCAGGTGACTAACTCATGAGACTGACTGAGAATGCTAAGAGTGAGCAAAGATGTAATCAAAGCAAAAGGTGGCTACTTTAAAGAACTGAAAATATAAAACATTCTGGGTTTTATTTTAACAATTTATTACATGTTCTTTGGATATCTTCAGTATTAATATACAATGTTGAAAAATAATAGAAATAAAGAAAAAACAAAAATAAAGAAGAAGAAAGTGTCTCCAAACTTTTGACTGGTAGCGTTTACTTAGCTGAGAGAATGCACAGACACAAAACATAAACTTTGTTGCAGGATTTGCTGCTTCCATTCCTGGTAAAGTTAGGTCCATAAGTAAATGAACACAACCTAATGTCCTGTACTAAATGTTGTAGGTTGCATATTGCTGAAACTGTAAAAACAAAACAAACAATAAAACACCACCACCACCAACAAAATCAAGTCAAATCAATTGATCTTGCAATGTCCAATCATAACAGTACAGTAAAACCACTTCTCTATTGCTGATAATTTGCCAATGGTGCATAAAATAAACAAACTGGGTCTGATTAACTAGGACCCCAAATAAAGTAATAAATTGTGTGCGAAAAATGAATGTTCCATTCATGGGCATCATGCATGGGTGATCTACCAAGAAAAAATGCGTGATTGACCACAGGTGCAAACACGTTGGAGGCAGTTGTATTTAAATGAGGATTTTATGTGCTTCACTGTCTGTCAAGGAAAGTTTAGAGAATGACCAGTGAAATTTGATGAAAAGGAATTAAAGGTGCTATTGGAAAAAGCTAATAATAACTTTGATGAGCTACAGCAGCATATCTCTTACAACGCTTTATGGAAAGATAGCTATAACTCTAAGGAAACCAGCAAACACATAGCCTCATTCAACGTGTCATGGATATGTGGAAATCAGAGTCGGAAGATCTGGTTTCAGCAGAAAAATAAATTCTTGCATTATGGTATAATGATGTGCTATAATTAATAAAAGCTCAAATGCTCTGCCTGTGGTTGAGGCGGCGCAGTAACTTATTTTCCCCCCACAACTCTGAAGCCTGTAGCGCACCCAACAACTCATAAAATTAATTAAAATCATAAGTCAGATGATATGTTTGCATTTTATTTTTAAATCATTCTTGCTATATTAACCATAACCTCTATGGTTAAAGATGAGTAAATGAGATTTCAATGAATTTTTTCCATTTTTCCTTTACATCATATTCCTTCAAATAACACCAACCAAAAGTGCACTTATTCAATTCAGACGCAAGCACAGCCATAACAAATTGCTTTCAGGCTTGATAAATCACATTGCGTTGTGCATTTGCATTTTCTTTCCTCCCTCCCTGTATTTTGTGCACACTATTTAGGAAGATACACAATGTAGTACACACAAACCTTTAATCAGTAGTAAATCAGGCTTGTGGTATCTTACCTTGTGAGTTTCCTCCACTGTTAATGGCGCCGGAACCAGCTCCTCCCATGTTAGCTTTAAGAGCATGGTGCTGGGCATAGGTGCGAGCAAAGTGGGCCAATGGACAGATGACGTTGTGGTCACCAACAATGTCGTCCATGGCATCACGGTTCTTCACCCCATTATTCTCATCCATCCAGTCAGTATACTGCAGTACCACTGCTTCCAGGCCAATATCATTAGCATGTGGTACACTCAGCTTAACACCTGGCAGACAAATGTTTAAGATTAAGCGTTAATGATTCTCAATGAGAAAATTTGTTGTCACTTGTTACAGCAACATGAGATGTAAGTGAAATAAATGGCAAAGAAAATTGAATTGTTTGAATTATTGATAAGAGGGTACACACATGCTGTTGTACAGTCCTATAGCAGTAGGCACAAAAGGCCGCCTGAAGCGTTGTGTCTTGCTTTCTGGTTAAATCAGCTTCCCATCTGCCACAGTTCATCATAAAGCGAGTAAGATGGATTGTCCAGGATAGCACTGATCTTGTTTACCATCCTTCTCTCTACTACGGCTTCCAGACTGTCCATTTTCAGTCCTACTACAGATTTAGCCTTTTTGATGAGCTTGTTCAGTCTGTTCCCCAACATACAACAGCAAAGAACAGAGCACTCGCTACTATAGACTGAAACATTTTCAGTAACGAAACCTCCTGAGGAAGAACAGTCTGGTCTGTCCTTTCTTGTAGAGGGTGTCTGTTTTGTTTGACCAGTCCAGTTCGTTGTTGATGTGGACTCCAATAAATTTGTATATTGATGTTATACTGTGAGAATGGGCCTTTCTGTTATTTGTAAAGTCCACCACCAGTTCTTGGCTGTTTTTACTGATGTCGAGCCTTAAACAGTTGCTGCTGCACGACTCAACAAAACTCTATCAGGTGTCTGTACTCGTCTGTCTGTACTTATTATTGTTGATGCAGCCAACAACTGATGAGTCATCAGAGAACTGTTTACACAGTAATGGTGCCAGTACAGTTCCTTGAGATGCACCTGTGCTGCTCATCACCACCTCAGATAGACAGCCATATAAGCAAACACACTGTGGCCTCCCAATGAGGCAGTTTGTGATCCACTTCACAGTGTCAATGTGAATCTGCATTTTCTGCAGCTTTGTGGAACCTGGGACCTCAGGTGCTGCAGAACCAGTCTCTCAAATGTTTTCATGGAATGTGATGTCAAAGCCACAGGTCTAACAACAATGTCATAAAAGTGTAAAGGCCTTCCATAATTTAGGTATTTTTTCAGAGAGAAGTTGAGCTACTGAAAAACCCTGCACTGTGGGGTTGATGTCAGGTCAGAATCAGGTCCCTTTCCTTTATTTGTCTTGAGTGTAGACAACTGCTGCCTCACCTGTTTTGGGGTGATGGTGTGTGTGTTCTGTATTGGGGATGCTGGATCAGATGGTGGAGGTGGTGGTACTGTTGAGATGCTGTCTGTGGGGTGGCATCATTGATGTTTGCCTCCTGATAGAGGGTATGATCATTGTGTTATTGGCATGGTTGCACAAAGGAGAGCTATCACAGGTGTAATCTGTAGAAGCAGCAGTGGGAATGGCAGAGGCTTATTAGTGTTAGTGCACTAAGTGAGGCCTTTAATGTCCTCATCATAATCCACCATGAAAAGGTTAGTTAGTAACACTGAAGCACTCCTGCCAGGTTTTATCAGCCTCCTTAGACCAAACCTTTTGATGCCTCTTGATTGATGACTGCTGTTGTACTGTTGGCTTGTATGCTGGTACCAGGAGTATTAGGTTGTGGTTTGGAGGAGGTAGCATAGAGCAGATCACAGCTACCTCTACTGAGGTATGTGCTACCGAGGTACAGTGAGACGGGCTTGAGTGTGTAAAGTGTGTGAGCCATGAGAGAAGTGTGGTTGCGTGATTGACCACAGGTGCAAACATGTTGGAGGCAGTTGTATTTAAATGAGGAAAAATTCTAGCAGCAACTATGATGGTTTTTGTGACTGCAATTTAATTAGTTAATTTACCTTAACAAGATTCTTTAGTTATTCTTTTGTTTTTGACATTTTAGAAAAAATTATTTTACCTTCAAGAAAGTCCTCTCTGGAGATGAGACTCTCATTGTCCTTGCTGAAGCCAGGTGCTCCATACAGCAAGAAATAGGAGCCCTCATCCTGGTTGACACCAAGGAGGATCTGACTATCTTTAAAATTGCCTGAGTTGAGCATGGCCTCTGGAGTGTCTGGCAGAACCTCACCATCCACAACGGGGACAAATGAAAACCGGAAGAGAGCTGACCATGGCAGAACCTGGTCGGTACAGGATGACAAACCCAAAAGCACCACTGAGTTAATATGAGTGACTGTGGAATGACATGGAAACATATTACAGAGCAAAAGTCTTGATTAAAAATTAAAAAGTAAATGTCAGCTGAAAGCATAAGGAACGTCAAGAAGATGAGTATTTCAGTTTTTACTCTGCTATGTAGTCTCGGTGACATGTCACACCTCAAAAATGAATGCCAACATCTTAAAAGTTCCACATTGTAACAATAGCATCTTAGCAAAACACAACATCAGAACTAGATTAGCCAGATTTTGAAATTCTAGAGGTGTATGGGAAATATGGGTAAGAGACATTTTTCAATGGTCAGAGATTTTGCTATGGTATTAATAGTAAGGCATTTATCACTTTTAGCTATTTGATCTTGATATATTTTTTGCTGGATTGGCTAGAAACTGAAAATCCTGTCTGGTTATTTTATCTAAACACTTTCTAGAAAACATTGCATATCACACGGAAAAGCTAATTTATATTAATGGATTTTAAATTTGTCTCCCTTAGGAAGTATCATTAGGAAACAATTGCCACTGCCACCCAGATAATACTCAGCTATATTTATCTATGTAACCAGACCAAACAAATCAATTCATCAAACTTCAAGCATGCTTAAAAGACGTAAGGGCCAGGATGTCCTACTTTTCCACTTCTAAGTTCAGACAAGACAGGTATTATTGTATTTAGGCCTGTGTTTGTGACTGCATTAAGCAATGGTTTAAAAACCTCAGATATATGCTATCTAATAATACAGTTACTCTAGATGATATGATTGCTGTGAGGTCACGCTCCTTATCTTGTTCTGACATGATAAGTGTAAAAAATGAACATTGAATAATTTTTTCCCCAAAACCCTTTTCTGACCATTTTTCTATTAACATTTCAACTTTCTTAATGCAGCACTCGTGAAAAAATTATAGTAGAAAACTCTGAAAATGCTATTTTAGGAACTATCTCAGGTTTCTTTTCAACACTGTCACCAGGCTGACAACGAGCCATAGCTCTGCTGAGCCTAGTATTCCCTTAACTTGCAGCAGCAATGACTTTAGGGCTGTGTCCAAAATCACTCCCTCTTTTCTATATAGGGTGTGTGCCATTTTGCAGTGGTGTCAAATGTACACTACACTCTGCTAACTCTCAGACCTCAGTTCTACGGATTGCTTCTTCTTTGTAAACCATGTTGAGCTAATTTGAATAATTCATTCATCTAAACCATCTCAGGCCCATCCAAACTAGACAACTTAAACTAATTAGATAAGCTAAATCTATCTTTACTAGGCTGTGTACCAACCTTTAGGGTGTCTGTAAATCAAACTTCTACGCAAAAACCTACACTTGACTCAGACGTTTTAGCCGATTACTGCCAATTATGGTTACTGCCTTTTTTTGAGTGACAATGTTGAAAACTGGCCTGTGGAATCAAAACACATAAAAAATAAGGAAAAACTATTGACTGATTGGCTACACAAATAGATTTAACAAGAAAACAGAGATGTCTTTTTATAGACTGGTGGAATCTCAAGAGAAGAGAAGCTAATGTATTTGCAAAAACAACAGAGATCCAGCAGCTGAAACATGAATCTGCAGATGTCATGTCAGACTTGATAGATAGATGACCACAATTTAGACAGATAATTCTTGTTTCTACTAAATAGATCTAAATCCTGTCTATTATTAGCAATATAGAAGCAGTAATAATACACAAGTATTATTGTAAGTGATGATCAAACATATATTTTTATATGAGAGATATAAGTAAATGAATACTTATCAATGAAATATTTGATTTGTTAAGGGAAAAAAGAGCAATGATACAGGTCAACTAATGTTACTACTGTCATGTTTATTCAGTTTCACCTCCACCACTTATTAAGCTCAGGCTGACAACAGTTTTGAAGCGTATCTAGCATCTAGCAAATGTTTCTAAGAAAAGACTTGCACACAAATACTGCCACTGCTCCTCTGGAACTCCATCAAAGTTCAGCTTAGGAAGCAGAGGTATGGATTGATACAGTCCAGGGCACTGAGGACCAGACAGGGAAGACATTAAGAGACTATAGCTCTTTTCACACATGCACTCTGGGCTATCTCTGGGCAATCAGGTCTGGACTTTACTTAACTTTTACTAGTTGCACTTTCACACATGCAGCACTCACCCAGACATACTCCCTTGGAAATGCATTTGCACATCAGGAGAAATAGTTTAATGTGGTATGGACTGGATGCACTGGACTCCAGACTTTCTCCGGACTTTACTTGGGTAAGCTACATGAGTGAAAGCAAACACTGGCGTCAACCCACACAGACATCACACAGACTTTCTCCTGCCAGCCCTCTAGTACAAAGTCCACGTAATGTCTGTGTGAGTCTGGGTGTGAACACAGCAGGTAATTATCCAGGTAATCACAGTGAGAGTGTGGACGTTCCCTCTTAGTAGATCTGCTCAGCACAACATCGTTAAATATAGGAAATATTTATCGGCTTTCTGCTGCTGTATTGCGATTCTCTCCTTCATGAAACTGAAGTTATAAACATTACACATAGTTTCTAATCATGTGATTTGCTCAATGTCATAAACAAAAATCAGCTGATTCCCACGGTGAACTTTTTGTGCATTTGTGAAAAGGGTTTTAGAAATTATGAAATGGTGAACATTTTTAAAAAGAAAACTGATCATTAGAAAACCCTTTTGTAATAATGGTAACACATCTGAAGACATAGATCTTGTGATGAAAAAAAATTTATAATTCCTATGTGTGTCCGAATATTCAAAACCTTCCTACGCTGTCAAAACAGCAGATTTTCTTTGTGTGAGTAGGCTGAAGCCATGACATGGTATTGAAGTGCACAGTGTGTCATAGCACATCCTCATACAATCAGAATGTCCATTCCACTTATTTAATTTTGGTCACCAAATTATGTATGCCCAAGCATCAAGCTTGGGTTTTGTATGCCGTCAGGCTTCACTTCATGGATATTCCCAATGTCAAAAATCAAGTGCATGTAAATCTTAGGGACCCTAATTTCTGGCCACATGCCAATGTCCATGGACCACTGGTTCTTTGGCGAGTTGTGAGGATCACTGTCTTACTGCCTTTAATGTAAGAAGTTTCTATACTGAAGGCAGCCGTGTTGCAGCTAGTTTTGCCACTGAGTCTGGGAGAGGAGGTCAAGGTGGGTGACGTATGTGCATACCTTCTATTTCTGACCAGGATATTTTCCTTTACCTCGCATATAAAAGAAATCTGTAGATCCTGTACTAAAAAACAGATCATGCATTTCTTACACCTGCACCCATTTTCTATGTCAACTGGCAGATAATCAACTGATGTCTTCCCATAGTTGACCGACACAGGGGAGAAACAGAAAAAACAAAGGTGTTTTCAACATCAGCTCTCTTTAACTGATCTATTTTGGTACCAGTAAAATGCATCGTCATGTGTCCCTCGATCCTGTACACCAATCAATTGGTCAACCATTGATTAAGTGATGCTCTAGTTCTTTCACTCATCCAATAGCCATGACTGTCACCTGCTTGTAACAAGGGCCGTTACTAATGTGTACTTTTCACTGCAACTCTGTGTGAAAATTAGGCTATTAAGATGTAAGAGATGTAAATGAGATGAGACACACGCATCACTTGGGCCAAGTCAGCTTCAGCAGATCATCTCTTAATTGTTAGTGGAACACAATTTTATTGACATTTATTTTGCTTTTGGTACGTTGGTATGTACGTTAGTGACAGGGACATGCTAGATACTGTGAGTACTTGTGATTACAGATAAAACTCTCTGTGAGAATTATGCGGTTATACTATGTCTACGAGCCCTAATGTAACAAATTATTAGGACCGAATAAAAAAATTAGGTGTTCGACCATGGGGTTTTAGACAAATCAGACACATAAGGGTGACCTGTTTTCAAGTGAGGGATCAGTACAAAGGGGTGAGCATCCCCTGTGCACAAAACTAGTAAAAAGTAACATTTACATCTGAAGGACCCTTTACTATTAGATTGTCAGTCATGTGTAGTGGAAATTACACAACACAATAACTTGACAAAAAATCATGCCACTTATGTTGTTGCATTGCATGATCTTGCATTCTAATGTGAAACAGCCTACAAGACGCAAACTTACTGAAACTGACTGGCTCCTGACTGATTCTGCATTACCTGCCATTCCTGATCAATGAGCTCCTGTGGAGTTTTACTGCGCAGACAATCCACCAATTCTGTATCATTGCCTCCATTACAGCCAACCAGTTTCCCCAGCTGTGTGGCCCTTCTACGGGCCTCAGCAGGACTGACCGATGCCCAGGGACAGTTTGGGACACCACTTTGGAGGATGGCTCTGGTGAAGGTTGGGCGACTGTCTGGAGACAAGAGGTGGAATCCAACTGAAGCACCTCCAGCACTCTCACCAAAAATAGTCACCTGTTTAAAGAGTAAAAAAGAATAAATAAAGGGAACAGAATTCCCTGACATGACATGACATAAAAAAAAATTCAGAGGTCAATTAAACACACCACAAATATTGACATAAAATGCCAAGTACAGGCTTTGCACTAAAGCTGATAATAATAGATCATCGTACGATTAAATTAAATGTCACTTTTTGCTCAATTAAATTCGTTGTTGCTATTCATTGAAAATCAGCATTACTGACACATGAGAGTATCACTTGGAAGTTTTCCTCCAAGACTTTTATTCTTAAAAGAGACACATAAAACTGTAAGAAACTGACCTGTTTGGGGTTTCCACCAAAGAAATGGATGTTGTCTTGTACCCACTGCAGTGCCATTCTCTGATCCAGCAGACCCACATTGCCAGGAGCCTCAGAGGAACCATGGAGGGCAAGGAAGCCAAAGGCACCGATCCGGTAGTTCATGGAGACCACAATAACTGTCTCAGTGTGAGCTAGGTAACGACCATCATAAACGTCTAAAGAGGAGGAACCACTGTAGAACCCTGGAAATTTTAAATATCACAGTATTCTATAATCTCATTGTACCACAACACCCCACAACACGCAACTTATTAAATGTCATCAGAGATATACAGATATAGTTTAGAGTATACAGCTTGAGATATTGAATGCTTAGAGTCCATACCTAAAAAAACAGGTTTGCAAGTAATGCACAGCAACAGGATCAGGTTGTGATAACTAAATGCAGGAAGGTATGAAATTGGAAGAAATATGGGAAAATTTTGGCCAATGGGGGAAATCGAGGTAGTATATTACAGCACCACATTGAATTTGCAATTAAACATACAAGATGTGAGTGAAGCCATGACTTTCAGCTTTAACTCAAACAAAGTTTGACAAAAAAGTGTGGCATTAACCATTACTTATTGCTTTTCATGTTCAAATGTATTATAGGGCTTTTTTACAGTAGGTATTTTTGAATGCTCATAAAAGGTCCTTTGTTTTTGCAAATGGCTCTAATGGAAGTAGGAGTCATGTCTAACCAGTTTAAGTCTGTACTCATTCTGAATAAGTCATGACCAAGTACCTCCGCCGTAGATCCAAACCATGACGGTGAGATTATGTGGTCGTGGTGAGGTGGGCACCCAGACGTTGAGATACAGGCAGTCTTCACTCATTTCCCTATTGGGGTTCCACATCTCAATTCCTTGGAAGCCAGGGTATGATGTGTCCACAAACTGGTAGCAGGCGTTGGGGTAGGTGGTTGCCTCATACACCCCTGTCCATGGACGCTTGGGTTCAGCACGACGGAAACGCTGTTTCCCTACTGGAGGCTCAGCAAAGGGTATGCCCAGGAAAGCGGTGACATAACTTCGGTCTGGCACCTGCAAGCGGGTGCCACGAACTCGACCAGTGCGTGTCTGAACAATGAAGTCTGCTTCACTCTGGGAGGAGCAGGGGGGGATAAAGAAAGAGAGGAGGAAGACGGGGGACAGAAAGAGAAGAATGGAGGGTTGCATGATGAAGGTAAAGCCTGGTCTGTCTGGCCAAAGCTGTGGTCTTGATTCCTTCTTCAGTTAGAGAGGGCAGGGCCTGGTCCTCTTCCCCTCAGACCTATGGACAGGCAAGGAAAGAGTAATGTAATTACAGAAAGTGGGTGATAGAGAACAGACCGAATCAGATGAGAGGACATAAGATGTAGGAAGTCTGGAAGTGCACATTTGATCAGACATCTCAATTTATAATTTAAACATGTTTAATGCTTGTAATGCACCATGTGCCATTACATTTGAATTTACATTCAAATCACAACTTATTTTCAGGTTATTCAAAATGATACCAAGATTATTTGAGCTCTGTGGACAAAGAAATGCCTTATTAAAATTTACATTCACATCCCTTGTCTAATTTACACTACCAGTCAAACATCTGGGCACATACAGACATGGACAACATTGTTGGTTCAACTTCAGTTAAGGAAAAACTCACTATGGTCATTGGAATAATGAAATGAAGTTTTACCTTTAATCACCATGTCCATGTTAGATCAGGTTAACTCATCTCTACTAACAGGCTATGTACCACAGGCCTTCAAACTTGCTGTAGTTAAACCATTACTTAAAAAACCAACCCTTGACTCTGGGACTTTAGCTAGTTATAGACCGATATCCAATCTGCCCTTCATATCTAAAATCCTTGAAAAGGTAGTTGCTAAGCAATTACGTGACCACCTGCTCAGGAATAACCTGTATGAAGATTTCCAGTCAGGATTTAGAGTACATCATAGTACAGAAACAACTCTGGTGAAGGTCACTAACGATCTTCTATTAGCTTCAGACAACGGTTTTCTCTCTATACTTGTCTTGTTAGATCTCAGTGCTGCTTTTGACACTATAGATCACAACATTTTTATTACACAGACTGGAACATGTCATTGGGATTAAAGGAACAGCACTAGGTTGGTTTAAATCTTATCTGTCAGATAGGTTCCAATTTGTTCATGTTAATGATGAGTCTTCCATGCAGGCAAAAGTTAGTTAGAGAGTTCCACAGG
>OMLM01015846.1:0-16105 GCA_900302695.1 Helostoma temminkii | reverse complement strand
AAGACCATAGAAATACAATACATTATTCACATTCAGGGCTCTACACACATACACAGACTTGAAGGCATGCACACGTGCACATGCACTGTACCTCACACTCCTGCCTTACAAAATCTGAAAGCAGTGACATTATCAGAAACTTGTCATGCTTGATTCATGAACCGTGTTTACAGCTTCACTCTGAGTGTTGGATCAGAAGCTAAAACACATTTGCAAGAAAAGGGGCCAATTAGACTAGGGTGTCATGTTTGAGTAATTCAGAGACATCTACACTTTCATTCAAAAATACCTCAGCAACAAAATCAAATTCAGAAAGATAAATATTACTGCCTGAAAATAGAATCAGTTCCTGTTCTTTTTAAAATTAAAGAAGATTAGAGCCAGCGTGTTGAGACGTTTTACCAGCTCTTTAGTTCCTCTTAGAGATGACTCACTATTTGACTCACAAACGCAGTCACTAACATCCAGAGCTTAATATTTTGGTATGTACAGAAGTTTGAAACCAAAAGTATAACCTTGTGAGAATCAGCAATTTTACATTGTGCACCAAAATTGTATAAATTCTGCCACTATTATGCTGAGTTTTGTCCTTCTCAACTTAAACATCAAGGTGTTGTAAATCTGCTGCTGGTCTGTTTTGGGCCTTGGCCCTGCTGAGGCTCAGGACAACACAAGAACATGGGCATCTGTGTGACTTGGTGGAAAGGACTAGCAAGTAGTTTCTGCATTTACTCATGCATTGTGTCATCTTCCTTTTCATCTCGAGCTTGGCAACAATGCTAGCTTTTATGTACAACTGATTTTTAAATTATTTTTTCATGATGATGATGAAAGGGATACACTGCTTTTTTGATATACCATGGTATACAGTAATACTGCCTAGCCCTAGTTTACTTAGTTTAATGCGGCCATCATGATCATCAGCCATTATATCATTTTAGTATTTTGTCCAAAATTGCATGAAGAGCAGACTTACGTATATTATATGTCAGAAAGAGCATCCATTTTATATAGGTACAGTAAATGATGCAACAATAAAACAGATATGGCAACCTTTTCTGTATTAAAAAAGAAATCAATATGATGGAAGTGAAGCTTGAACAGAGGACAACAGTAGTACCAGACTCCATCAACTCTAACCATTCTTACCTGAAATACTCTTGCAGCATATGTGAATGTAATCAATAAAAAGTTATACTATCAATTAGCATGAAGCCCTGGGTGAGCGAGCTACAAAGCTGTCTAAGTCATTCAACTAGTCCATCCTCTCAAAACTTTGTACTTTTCCTTTACTTTACCAACACATTAAGGGTTTTGTATGTGTAGCTTTGAGATGCTAAATTCCACTAAGCCTTATTGATGACTTGACGGCAGTCTCCTGCTAGTTCTCCTAATGTGAACTCTGCTGAATTTCTCTTTCTCTGTCTGTCTTGCTCTCTCTGGTATCTTGATATGGTCTGTGTTCTGCAGTGACTTCTAAACATTTACATTTCTGCTTTCAAGTGCTGTTTATATATGGCTCTTATCTGCTATCTGACACACACACACGCACGCACATTCGGACAGGGACAGACGGTGAATCAAACCTTTAGTCGCTGTGACAGCAACACTGTTGCTATGTCCATAATAGGACCGGAGGAGAGGGAAAGAGGAAGGCAGTAAAAGAAAAGAGTGCCACATAGACAGAAGGAGTGGGAGGCAGATAATTTGCCACCAGAGTCTTTTGTGGTGAGGTGAGGCGTGGAACTTTGGTGAGTTTAGCTCACAGACCTTTTTTGTGACATTCCACTGATCCCCTGTAGCAAAATTTCTCTTTTCATCTCCCCTTTAGACTGCAGCTTCTGCCACAGAACAGCTCTCCTGGGACTGGTAGAGCTTTAGTGTGTTGCGCAAATACCCCTTTTCCACCAAACCAGTTCCAGGGCTGGTTCGAAGCTAGTGCTTAATTTCGCACCAGTTCTTTGCATTTCCACAGCCAAAGCACCAGCTCTAGACTGTCGTGAGTAACAAGGTCAACTAAAGCTCAACTCTAAAGATAAAAATCAGTGCATCATTTATTAGATTTATCTAACAGCAGCCTGACTGAAAAAAACATGGTTATTGCTAACACATCAACAGCTGACATTTTGTTTTAACAACAACGAATACATATCAAATGTAATCGCTGTACAAAGTGATTACAACAAGCAGCACATATGTGTTGGACCAGGGGTGTTTGGATATGAGTTTAGGCTTGCAAACTCAGGAACAGAGACACTGAAGTGGTTGTTGTTGAGCTTAGCATTAGCGCTGCTGTAAAGGCAGAGGCTTGGCATAATGACATGCGGTGGCTCTCGAGCCTGTGGAAAAGCAAACCGATTCTTACATGTTTCTTAAGTCGGACCAGCTTTGAACCAGTACTAACACAAGCCCAGAACTAGCACCAAGTTCTTGTTGGTCAAAAACGGGGTAAAATACTTTATAGCAGGGTGGATTCTTAAATTCCCAGGGTACATAACGTCTTCTTGAAGGATGCTTTAATTTTTACTCACTCTGCCACCCTGCCCTGTTACCCATGCCTTGCCTTGGGTGCTTGAATGGCGCCATATCTTAATAAACCCTTGACAAATTTCCAATGTGAAAAAAAACACCTCAGGGACCAGTGGTTCCACCCTTTTCAATCTGTAGGGCAGAACAGAAGAGGTGCTCAATGCATACTAAGGTTAGGATTAAACGATTAAACCATTTTATAGTAAACATGCCAAAGGGATTCTTGTTCCAGCTTCTTTTATGTGTACATTTTATTTACTATACATTTGGGTTTTTAACCTTTTATTCAGACAAAATAAGACATTTCAAAGCAAAATCTTGACTTTTAGGAAAATGTTTTGTCCTTATGACTTTTCTGTACCCAGTAAAAAGAAGTCACAAGAACTAGATTATAACAGGTCAGAAAATAATGTCAAGCAAGAACCTTTTTTTCTGCTGCGCCATTAATAATCATCTTGGTAGTTCCAAGATTTATCTTGTGACGTCTTGGTGAAGTACTGACTTCCAAGCTGTAAAGGGCCAGTGCTACAACGAGCAGTGTGTATGTGTATGTATGTGCTTGGATGTGAGCTAAGGCTCGCTAACTCAGGAACAACATAGAAACAAAGTATTGCTTGTTGTTAAGCTTATTGTAGTGTAATGATATATTGTATTCGTAAGACATCTAGTCTGTGGAAAAGCAAACTGGTTCTTAGATGGTTCCCAAGTTGAGACAGAAGTGGTATTAAGTTCTTGTTGGCCTAAAACTAGGTACTACATTGTGTCACTTGCCCCTTATCAATCATTAGTAACATGGTGCTAGTTCTGGGCTGGTGCTACTGCTGGTTCGAAGTTGGTTCAACTTAAGCGGTAAGAGCCGCTGTGCTTTTCATTTAGCCACGTCATTACGTTGTTATGCTACGCCTCTACCTTCACAGCATCGCTAACCTTAAGAACTAGTTTGGTGAAAAGGAGTAACTGTAGCTCCGGAGGTGTTGCTCAGACATGATCATCCCATTTAACCTTCTTATTAAAGAGAAAAGCTAGCTTTTCAACAAGTATCATGGGAATATCATATTAGGCAGGTGATCATGAAATGTGATCATGTTGTGACACATTATTGGATGGCTGGAAATCAACAATGCATTTGTTGTTTTAGAGCACTAATTCATTTTCTTTTATAGAGGATAGTTGGGTTTATTGCTTTAGGGACATATGATATGAATGACAGGATGATTAAGCAAGGCAGGCTTTTGGCAAAAGAGTGACAGAAAGCCTCGTTACAGTTAAATTATGGGGAGAGAGTAGAAGGAGGTAGTGCACTGAGAGAGAGAGCAAGTGAGAGGGAGGAAATGACACATAGGTGGAAAGAATCTCATCCCTGCTTCTGTCTCACACTGGCTTTCTTTCTTGGTCTTTGACACATTCACAAATTTTCACATGCACAGACGCACACAAACACACACACACATAAACACACGCCATAATTGAACAGTAATTGAGCACTTCTTATGTGCTTATCTGTCCAAAGAGGTTCAAAGCAAACCAAAGAGTGTGTGTGTGTGTGTGTGTGTGTGTGTGTGTGTGTGTGCTGTTTGATTCTTATCACACTGTTTGACTCAGAGCTGCTTTTAAGGCAATGAATTCACATCTCGTCCTTTTTCTGTCTCCCCGTCTCTTTCTAAATCTCTCCCAGTCTCCTCTTGTGTGTTAATGTCTCTATATTCCTTTCTTTCTATGTGTCTGTCTCCTGGTCTTTCTCTAAAGTCAGAGATCACTTATTATCAATATTACCAATATGTGACTGTTTTTATCTTTGTGTCTGTGGCTTCTCTATCATTCATCAACTACCTATCTATCCAACTATCACTGCAATGCTCACTTTCACACAGATTAGATAGATGTGTGGATAGATGGATAGATGGAGATTATGTCTTTGTAAATTACTATACACAAACACGCAGAGTTTCAGGTTTCAGGTTGAGAGATAGAAAGATAAGAGTGAAGGTTTTATCCTCCCATGTGTTGTTGCGTCTTGTATGTATTTCACTGAATGTATTTCAGTGTGTTTAATTTTGACCAGATTTGGTTAAAAAGAGTATATTAGAGTTTAGGATCTGATGTTAGAGATCCTCTGTGTTAATTTCCCCAGAAGATAAAAAAGTTATTAGTTGGTAAGTGGTTATGTTTGACTCATGCATGACTGTGCAAATATTACATTTAGCAATAGATGACTGATGGTGAGGAAGAAGGCTGATAGAAGGGAAGACTCCGTTGTACTGCTGGCTAATTTCCCTACTGATGTCCATGTATATTTGACATTTTACAATACATTATCTGTGGTTTGGCCCCAGGGCAATGAAACATTTTTGAGCATGCAAAAGACACTTTGCAGCTGTCAATTGTAGTAGAAATTGAACATGGAAAAATGGAAGAAAGTCTTGGCAGCACACCAAGGGTATGCTGGTTCTTTATGTCATTCATCAGCGGTGTAGATCAGAGAGAGATTAGAGAGAAGAATAAAAAGAGATGAAAAGACGGGAAAGACAGAGGGAGGGGCTGGGCTTAAAATAAGAGATGAAAGGATTTAGGGTGTAGTAACAGCTAGATGGGTTTAAGCACTAAACTCTGTGTTTGTGCGCGTCCATGCTTGTGTTTGTGTGAACGTATGAGGATTTTTAAGGGTGTACCAGCAGTTAGATGGGTGTGAGAACTAAAGATTACATACCTGTGCTGTTATTACTGATCCACACCTGAATCTCTTTGACCTACTTAAGGTGTCCCGATCTAGTAGAGGTTGCATGACTTATCCTCGACACGCACTTAAGAGAAGCTGATAAGTTCTGACAGAACAGACAAGATAGGGTGTGTTCAGCTTCATCTTTTTCAAATGTGACCACGTCATTATTTTGAGGCACGGCAAGCTGATAACTAGCACATATTGAATATCACAATATCAGAAAATACGCCTCCCTCAGTGAGATTAAGAGTTCTGTTAATGTCTGTGAAAATCATGTGAACTGGTTGCCCAATCCTCTGAGTGACAGAATCATTTTTTTCCAGGCTTATCTTCTTTTGCAACTGACTGACATTGTATGTTGCTATCTTTTACATTCAGAATCTTAATCACTTCACTCGACAGGAACATTGAAAGAAGGGACAGAGTTTCATAAATGGCTGGGTTGACTTTGTATACACAAAAGGTACAATACATCATACAACACAAAGAGAGTCACCCTGCATGTCGTCTTTAAGCCAGGTTTTATTACAACAGGATGTTTTTGCTGCATTTTTATATACAGTTACCATAGTTGTCATAGATACGCATCTGTACACTGTACCGCTATTTCTACATAATACATACTGCATGTATTAGACAGGTCAGGTGTAATGCTGTGTCTGTCCTCAGGTCAGAATTCGTTAAAAACTGACTGAAGTCAAGGTGAATTTCCACAAGGGCTCTTTTTACATGGTGCTGCTTGCCCTTTTTTAGTTATTATCCAAAGTGCATTGCAAAGCGGATGCCTGCTTGCTCTCCACAATACACGATTAATGGTCGATACCATTCTGTCAATATTTCAGTCAGAGGACTCGTGTCAAGGCAACGCTCCCTGAATAATCGTCACCTTCATCACACTTACAAAGGCTGTGCTCCTCTCTCCTCCATAAAATCATCCAGAGCACCCGATAGAGATAATCACAGATGATCGATTTCAGTTTATCATGTTGAGAATGCAGAATTAGATCAAATCAGGTCATTGTACATTACCGTCACCTCTGTGTATAAGCAGCTGTTGCTGCTGCTGATGTATAGGTTGCAGTAAACATGTCATTTTAGGGCAACAAGTTAACAGCGAAAAACTGCTGTGTATAGTGTAATGTATAGTGTTAAGATACTGCTTTATATCAAAAGGTGTAAGAGGATTTTTCCGTGGTGGGAAATGGGACCAAAAGTTTAAGTTTGTATAATCCGAATTGCCCTGGATTGAGTCTGAGAATCTCTTCCTGTTGTTTTCTGTCAATTCACAACAATTTTTAATGAAGATGAACATCCACATTTGCTTTCAATAGTCATCAATCAAAGAGAGATTCTTTAAGACCTTTGGAGTTGTGTTAGTAGCACTGTACCTCAGAGATATGATTTGATAGCACAGCTACATGTGTGCGCAAGCAATACTTTACAATATGTTTTGATACTTCACATTAGCTCCTTCTCACATATGTACAGAAGTCACCTACTAATAGCGAGTGATATGGGAAAGGTGAGAGAGCATTTCAGCAAATGCCTGGAACATCACAAGTAAGAAAATGAAGAATTTATTTCCCATTAATTATGGGAGAGTTTGAAAAGAGTTTTTTTTTTTGTTGTTGCTATAGAAGAAACTGCTATCTGCCCTCGTTGTGAATTTGTAGTGAAGCTTCACATATGGCTCTGTATGTGAAACTCAGTGCAGCCACTGTAAATCAGTATGTAAATCAGTAGAAGTAGCTCAGACAAGCAAAATACACAGACATGCAAGAGCTACAGCTTCTGTATACAAAAATCAGTTTATCTTGAAAACTGCATTTTAGAAACAAACAAAAATACCACAGCCACTGAGGTTGCTCTCTGGCTGCTGGTGCAGAGCTTGGTGAAAACTGGTGGAGGTTGCATCAGGAAGGTCATTTGGACCATGATTCGCTGTGGCGACTCCCATGGGACAAGTCAAAAGAGAAAGAAGTTTTCAACTGAATACATAGTATCTACAATATGTATGTGCATGCGTTGTCATTACTGTGTGTTTAGGAGCTGTTATCTCAAACCCTGGTGTCGCAATGACCTGCAACTTCCCCTAGCACAGGAAAGCTCGGTGTCTGTTTGTACGTGTGTGTGAGAGAAGAGAAGAAGGCGTAAAAAAGCAGTGTGTGAAAGATGGATGTGAGCTCACAAAAACCAGAGGATATTTTTTTTTCCCTGCATAACCTTATCCATCAATGTACTACGGGGCAACAAAGTAGCAGCATTAATTAGGAAATTAACTTTTATCACTTCCCAGAGTAAGAGAGAAAGATTTCCCTTTAAGTTTCCTGAGGTATCCAACTTGTGAAAAATGTGACACCTGCTGTTGTAGAAAGAACGATAGCCTGAAGTTAAAACAAAAACTTGACACTTTACAAAGTATTTTAGGCACCTTCAGACTTTTCCTGACAATTCAATTCTACTTTTATGTTCTTATTTTCTGTAACTCATAGAAATTCAAAGTTAAAGCCTCTTTAGCCCCAGTACTATGAAATGGATACAAAGTGATCTGGAGGAAAACCTCTCATTATCGTCTATTATTATGGACTCTGACACATGATTATTTTCCATTGTAGGCATTATCGTTAGCCATAATTGTTCACCTATGTTACTATTAGAAAAATTCCTATTTTGATTCTATATTGTTATTGCTGTAATTTTTCTACAGTAGTTAATTTTCATTCCAGGCAAAATGATTATATTTTTTTCCTTTTTTGTGTTATTCTTGTTTGTTTTGTTGAAAAGGTTCTTGATTGTTTTAGTGCAGGATGGGGTTTTGTGCTAATTCTCTTGAGATAGTTGTCTAGTCTGTTAACCATCCTCTGTGTGTGTGTGTCTGTGTCTGTGTCTGTGTCTGTCTGTCAGTTGTTATGCAGGATAGAGGAAATGAAAGCTCAGACTGAGCCCCAAGGCTTTTTAAACTGTCTCTGTGTCCTTCACATGCGTGTGTATTTGCGCGCGTGTGTGTGTGTGTGTGTTAGAATGGTCACATCTGCTCCCATTAATTAAGTGTGTGTGAAAACATGACTTAGCACTGTAAATTAGGTAAAAAATGCACTTATGCTGTCTGTGTCCCTCTCTGTTATACTCAGCGTGATCACATGCGCACACACAGAAACACATAATGTGTGAATACACTGTATGCACACAGTGTAAGGAAGTGATTCAATCTCAGCTTTTATTGAGAAATATTGGGCAGTGCTGCCACCTCCTTCCTCTTTTTTGTTCTTCGTGTGTGTTTAACCGTTGTCTGTTTCTGTGTCTTGCGCACACATGTGTATTGTGTATAATTTTAAACTCTCCTTCCTAGAACTGACAATAGCTACATCGAGGACACAGTGCACAATATATTACATCATACAAATGCTAGTGGCTATTACTTTTGTCTACTGTAATTTAATAGCTTATTTTACACATTATTGGATGTGTTTCTCTCCACTATGTGAAAATCAAATTTTTTGGTCATTCACTCTTCTCTCACTTAAATCTTAACGTGACCCTGTTTAAGTGTGTCTGTAATTTCCTAGTTGCCCCCCAGCAACCCCCAAGCTCTGATCACAGGAAGCTGAGAGGAAGTTGTCGGGTCTCCGCTACACTAACACATAGACAGAGGCACTTCTACCTCCTCCCACGCTTTCACATCAGTGGTAGAAATGGTAGTGTGAAGCAAATAAAAGAGTGACGAGAAGCGAGTGAGAAGGGAGGGGACAATGTTCAGGTGTGATTGTAGCGTTTTTTCATGTGCTGCTTTCTTTATCAAGTGTGAAAATTCTGTCTCTGCACCAACATCTCTGTCGTTCTCATCATTTCTTGTTTGCTCAGTATGTCTGTGTGAAGCATCTGCCACTCATCAGCAAACTAAGAAACTTTGTGCTCACATACAGTAAATTCTTGTAACTTGGTTTTTATCTGTTCTCTGTGGTAGCCTGACTTATGGGAAACCATGTTAAAAAGACAGCACTGAGTGTAATCTGCTTACTTAAGCTATTTTTTTCTGGAGAAACCTGAGGCCACATACTACACACTCAACTGGGTTTCTAATGATGCTTAAAGACGTACTAATGTACTTTACAAACACCAGGATAGGAATATTATTGCTTTGACAGTACTACGGTGGGATGAAAGGAAACATCAGAACAATTTAAATCCTGAAACTAGTGTAAATAAATTTTACTTTTCACAGCTGAACCTCAGATTATTTATAAAATCCAGCAACTGAAGGTAGAAAAAGCCACATGACAAGCATAAGATACAGCTTTTCACTGCAGCTTTTGAAAAATGTGCAATGTTTGTGTCTTCAGTATGTGGCAGCAAACTGTTTTGTGGCATTTTGACTGTTCCAGTCAGTGTTTGTAAGGTGAGTGTGCCCTCATTGTGCCAGCCTAAACTGTTTCTGATAGTTTCACAGAAAATCAATATCCTGAGACAGACTCCATCATTCTGCCTTTGAACACAAGCATAAAAAGTCAGGGCCTCTGTTTTAAAACTTAGAGAATTTTCAAGTTACTCTGTAAAACTGGTGTTTTTTTTTCAAATGTAGATACATCATACGCTGGGTGTCCTTCAGATATGTGACCAAAACAAAACGGTTATTTCTCCATTAAATTAAAAATGTATTTAGATTTTCCACAGCTGCAGTGTTGAGATGCAGAATCACGACCATTTTGTCCATTTTTCCACTTACAACTTTGTTGTTCTGTTTATTAACAAGGCTTCTACTACCATATTTGTAGAATTTGGAGGCCCTTCAATTATTTATTACTTTTAATGTGTTTTTTCTTTGTGTGAATATGATGTAGGCATTTGTATTGTGTGTCACTGCATACTGACAGTCTGTTTTCTTTGGTACAAAGACTGTGATCTAATAATTTCATCATAGTCTAAAGTGTCTCCCTTTTTAGTTTGAAGAATTCTATTTCAGGCTATTACACCAGAAAAACACCTCAATTTATTGTTTATTCAGTTTGTTCTAACGCAACATTAGATTTGGTGATTGAGGTGTGTGTGTGGGTGTGTCTAACGTTTGTGGTGTCTGGTGCTTAGTTGATGTGCATAAAGAAACTAATCTAGGACTCAATGAAGTTGGATATTTTTAAAATAACACAGTATATTAGATGCAGATGTTTTAAAGTTGTCATAATTATGTAAACAATACTTATGATGTGTAGAATTGAATTAGGTGTAACAGTAGTTTAGTCGATCAACCCTTGTTGGAGGATTGTGTAAAAGTGTGTTGTTGAATGTTTGAGTGCATATCCATGTATGTTTCTGCATGTCTCTTTTACTTTTTCTCTTTTTTTTAATCTCTGTAAGGCACCATGTGTTTAAATAAATTTAAAAAGCTTAAAAGCTTAAAAATGAGATTTTATATGTTGACATGCTTTCACTTTTTGTGTGTGATCTTTTCTCATTTCAGCCTCTGTTTCCTGGCAGCCAGTTTTACAATAATTAATTACATACACTCCTCACTGTGTGTGTGTGTGTGTGTGTGGTGGTCTGTGTGTGTGTGTTTTCCATACTCCTGCATGAAACAGTGCTCTCTCATGACAGCTGCATGATTTATCCCTCGAGTTATAAATTAGATTTTTCACACATACCCCTACGCATACCACCACAGATAACTCTTGACCACAACTTGCTTGCCGCAAAAACTGGTTAAGGTGACATCATCAGTTATGGTGAAAGAGAGAGATCCATTTTAAAGTAGCTTTCTTAGACGTGACCACACACACATGGTATGCTCCACACACGCATTCACACACATTCACACAGACAGATTTTGCTCTAAGGACCATAGCAGGGGAGCTGTGTCTGTTTCTGAGTCTGTGTGTGTGTGTATATATATAAAGTTAAAATCCAGACAGCCATTCCAGAGGCCAGACTATTGAGTCTTATAAACTCTCAGGTCACAGATTATTGAAATAGCAGAAGATATATATAGAGTCTGTGTGTGTCTTCTGTTTCGCTATTTGACTAAAACATTACAAATTGCTGAGGAGACCCAGAAGTCCAGACACACATGTGGACACATGTGCATGTATGTACGTCTGTGATTGAATGAAATAACACAGGTGTGTGTGTGCATGTGAGTGTGTGTGTGTGAGAGAGAGATATTTGGATGCCGTTGTGTCTGCCAGTATATGAACTTGCAGGTTGGATGTGTATGTGCATGTGTGTTGTAATTCTGATTTATTTCAGTACCCTTTATAGTCCTTTTGGGAACAGAACCAGCAACGTCTTGCCAGATATTTCACTCTTATAGTCTAACATACATACAGATGCTCTATTGTGTAGGCTAATCCAGCAAAATGTGCCTTGTTGTAACCTGCTAACCTCACATAATTTGGCTGGAAATGCTTGCACAGTCTAATAAGTTCAAACCAATACTTTCTGAGAATGTGAGCAACTTAGTTTTAGTCTCCTCTGACCCACCTGTGGGCCTTGACACACTTCAAAATAAAGTTTTATAGACTGTAGCTCCCTGGGTTTTAGCATGGTGCTTTCAAGTGTGCCTTTGCAGATGAAAACAGTTAGTGTGTCACGCTGAGTGAGTCACAGTTGGACAAAGTGAGTTTCTGTCACTTGTAACGTTCTCTGTTTGTCTTTTGTGTGAATTGTAAAGTCAAAGATTTAATTGAGCTTGAAAGCAGAAATCCACTTCTTTCAATTTGTTGGCCAGAGAATCTCCCCTTGTGACATTAGAAATGGTCTCCTCCTTCACTCAGTAGTTTTTGAGGCACATTTGAGCAGTGTCTGGACCCCAGACTGTTCAGTAGCCAGAAGACACCTCCCAGTTCTGTGTTTGTGTCTGCATGTGGTGTTAACCAGTGCTTTGCCCCCCTTAAGGGGTAAATAGCCACACACACAGTACCGTGCTTCCCAGACCCTGTGTGGTGTAATAATCCAATGCAGTTATTGGAGGTCAGACTCCCCTAATAGACTTTTAATAAAGTTTGCGTGGTGGGGGGCTGGTCTGGGAGTGTGTTTTTATGCAAGCAGGATGGATGCCTACATGAGTAAAACCGCAAAATAATGAGAATCTGCGAGAAAGATTGTGCTTCCTTTTGCCGTGTTTACACATTCACCGAAGCTACTTGATCTGTTAAAAGAGATGGACTGTGTAGTGCAGTTACATCAAGACACACTACTTTTAATCCGTCATTGAAACATGTTTTTTTGGTTGTACATATCCTCAGTTTAATCTATTAGCCAATCAGACTTGTGAAGCGTCATCTTGTGTTAAGAACTTAAGCATTTGTCAAGGAATAGTATGAAGAACTATTCGAAAGCTGTCTCGATGATGAATCTAAAATTTAAAAAAATGGTAGCTCTTGCTTTTACGCCAACACACAGTAATACAGACAGAGACTCAAGTGACACAGTCTGAAAGCGCTGCATTTTTAAAAAATATTTCTTCTGTGTGTGTATAATGAAGAGATGTCTATCAGTCATTCAGAGTAACTGAAACTGTTGAGTTTTCAACACCTTTAACATTCACATGCACACACCTACAAACACATGAAGGTTCATATAAGGATAGGATAGAAGTAAGGGCGGGGAAGGAGATACAGCTTAAGAAGGCAGCAAGAGAGCAAAGGACGGAGGAGGATAAGGGTGGGTGAGAGCGAGAGATTAATTGAAAGCTAGATGAAAAATGGACAGACAGGGAAAGGAAGAGCGAGATGCACACGTGAGCGAGAAAGGGATCATTATACGGAGTAAGTAAGCAGAGGAAGGCAGCTTGAGAGTGAAGGAGTACAAACAGAGGGAGGGGGACTCTCAACGAGCAAGAGGTATTGAAATGTGAACCTCTGATTAAGTTTGACATTTAAGATGACATATTTTGCATGCTGTTGCCCCATTACAAATGAGCCCTACATTCTGAGAGAGTGTGTCTGCGTGCGTGTGTGTGTGAATTGCTTGATCCATGGCAGGACTGAATTGGGCCCCTGCTACATAGCAGGTGTGTGTGTGTGTGTTTGAGGCAGAGTTCTGGCATCGATTAGGGGCCTAGCAGGCAACTGAAAGCTTTTAGTCTTAAAATGGCAGGTGGACCCAGTCTCAGAGTGATTTTATATCATCCTCTGTCTCTCCCTCCTCCTATTTTTCTCTTGAAGTCCTGCCTACCTTCAATTAGTTGCCTCCATCTGCAAAATCAAGTTGTTAGTTATCCCCCCGAAAATGACTCACTTCTCCCCTCCTGGTTGCTAGAAGAGGTCGGACACACCCTCGCTCCCATCCAGTGCTTAAACTAAGCGCCACATTGCAGTGTGCACTTGTGGCCGACTCCTATTATTATCCCACCACTGCAAATAAGCCCGATTTCATCCACTGATCCATTTTGTCTGTGTGAGTATTAATACAGTCACGTGTGAGCTTTCATTAATATTGTCTTTAGCTGCTTTCTTTCACCTAAGGCTATGAGCCTTTTCAGTGTGACTGCCATTTTGTGCGTTGGTGGCCTTCTTGAAGTACTAATGTGACATTTTCATATAAAGAAATGGCCGCTGAGTGATAGAACAACAGCAACAGTAGCAGCTGGTGTCTGCCAGGTCCTTCAGGAAAAATCCTTTAATGGACAGTAAGGGATGTGTTCTCGGGTTTTAAATTAGACCACAATACAAGTATAAACACCTGGTTGATTATTAATTTCATGGTTGTTTTATAGATGATAAATATATATATATTTGATATTCCATAAAACAAGTCATTGTTTAAGCAAAAATGACAAACATTCAGTGGTTCCAACTTCCTAAATGCGGAAATTTGATGCATTTATTTGGGTCTTTAGTAAACATAATATCTGACTTCTGACAAACGTGATGAACTTGGGCTTTATTAGGGACATTTTGTTTCTGAGAAAATAACTGGTTGATAGGTCATTTCTGACATCTTGACATAATAATTGGTGATCATTATGTGTTAACATTGCAATCTAGTATTTCAGGCAAAATGAAGCCAATATCAGAGACTGAAACATTTAAGTCACAATGACTAAAATCAGTTCTTTCTTCTCATGTAGCCAACCTGTTCATTAATGGGGACATAAGCATGAGTGTGAAATATATTAGCCAGTCAATTTGCTTCCAAATTAATTCAGCTAATTGAAGTATTTTCTACTTGTAGCGTATCCATTACACTTATTTAGTGTTGTTTAGCCATGGCAGCTTTCCTTCATGTTCATACATACTGAGGTATTGTTACTGGATTTCCCATCACCTCAAAAAATAGGAATTCAGTTCATGACATTAGGGGAAGAATTATTTTACTGTATTTCTGAACCTATCAGCTCTTGTTGTTGCTCATTCAACAGGCAATCAGCTGGGCACCTGACTCCATGCATGACTCAGTCTTGAGTGCTGGACAAATATTTTTTTTTTTAGAAAATACATGAAAGTACAAGTCATTCACTTTTTTGGAGGATGCTTGTTAGCATGTGGATTTTATCTGCTCTTTGCCTTTTTTCTTCTTCTGCACACACACTTCCTGAGCTCCTATTTCTATCAATTTCCCCAGACAATGTCTCTCTCGTTTTCCTTTTTAAATAAAGAAAAAACACGCCCCCAATGTTCATACTCCTCCTCAGTACTCTGTATTCCCACACAAGTATGTTTTCAGAAACCTGCAGTGAATCAGAGAAAGAGAGAGTGCAACAACAGGAAGAAAGCATAAAGAAAGACGATGAGGATGACGAGAACAAAATGTAGGGACAGAGACTTGAGAGGAAAGCTTGCAGATGTAGAGATGGAATACCCCACCCCATAATATGTGACAATATTCAGTATCAAATGTATTTATTACTATGACCTGCATTAAGTGAATTAGCTTACGTTCAGTGGCTAAAATTGTTGACATGTGCTGGTAATCTTTTTTGTCCATAAGTTAGGTCTAACTTTGTAGCTTGAATTTCAGTTTTGGTCGGTATTACATGATGTATATGTCATGTGGTTGAGTTGTTTATCTAACAGAATAATGATGATGCATACAGTCCCTTATATAGGGTGGGCCCTTCAACAACCATTGATGTTTATAACTGATGTATTGTAACCGTTTTACTGCAATTGTATTGTTTTCATTGATGGTTACAGTTCAGCTATGATAAAATTCAGTTGCATAGACACAAACTGCACAGAATCTTATTATTCCCATTTTGATGCATCCTTCAACAGTTGTCTTTGGGTGATCACTGGCAATTTAAGATAAAAGCCTCATTGGCGTTGGGGCTAATTGTACTTGATGGGAATGATTAACTGTCGCTGTGGTATTGAGGCCATTGTGGTGTATAGGGGCTAATTGTAGCTAGTAGCAATAGTTGTTATGCGGTATGTTGTGGTGGGCTGTACCTAATTGTAGTTGATAGTAATGGTTCCAGTCTGTGTATACAGCCTGAAGCAGACAAAGGCTCAACTGCGACATTGAGACACACACATATGCACACGCTCAGAAACAGTCTCAGACACACACAGTTCAGCCTTTTAACACACACCACGTCTTCTTGCCCACATCCTGGAGCGTGCAAGTGCGCCAGAAGTATGTAAATGAGCAAGTAATGCCATTGTAAATAAATTATAGTTATAATGTTATCTTTATAATTCCTCTTCTATTGATTTCATACTTCAGCTAAGTCATTCATTATTTTGTTATTATAATGTTGATTAACGTTTTAAGTCACTGCTGAAATCATACAGGGCAGATGGAAACACTGTTAGGTCAGTCAGTGCTTCTTAAGTCGGGATTTCAGCTTCATTGCTTTACCACAACGATCTGTAGTTTTCCACTCTGTGTGTGTGTGTGTGTGTGTGTGTGTGTGTGTGTGTG